>WJSH01000027.1:19998-30072 GCA_009757365.2 Lepidium campestre | reverse complement strand
CTTTCAGGTTACAACAATGGCGATTTTCCAACAACAACAAACGGAGAGGAAGAAGACTGTATACTTGGTCTTTTATCGATCAGAGAATAAGTTTGTTATAACAAACTTATTTGCCGAGTGGACCAAATGTTTGAAGGCCCATCTATTTCATTTTCTTCCTTTCTTCATTTCCCTTAGTGGACCTGCTGATAAATGATTTAGGCCCATCAAATTTAGGTTTAGACAAACCTCAACAAAACCGTAAAGTTAAGTTATCACATAATTAATTATTCAATATTTCTCTCCGCCGCGCACCCTCACTCTCACTCTCACTCTCGACTTCTTCTTCTTCAATCATCTTCTCATATCTTCTTCTGTTTCTCTTCTTCTCCTCTTCTATTCTTAAATCCTCTTCACAATCAGATAACAATAATCTCACTGTTATCAAATTCCAAAACCTGAAATTTCCGATTTCGGTTATTTCGGAAATTTTAACCGAAATTTTTTGGTTTTTTACGGTTTTCTTCGGTTTTTTTGGTTTGTTTTTTTGTTTCGGAAATTTTCGGAAATCTTTGGAAATTTCCGAAATAACCGATTCCGAACCGAACCGAACCGAAAATTAAATTCGGTTTGGTTCGGAACACTTCGCTCACTTCCGAATAAACCGAATTCCGAATTAACCGAACCGTTCCGACCCGAACCGAACCGATTCCCAGGCCTACTAAAAGTTGTTATTATCTTGTTCAATTTTAATTTTATCATAAAATCTAATTTTAAATAGTAATTTTGAATTTTGAAAGAACCTTACCATTTTTTTTAAAGAAGTATAGATTTTCTTCAAATAAAACATATATTTATAAAATGTATTATAAATAGAAGTCACGTAAAGATAAGGAAGAAAAAAAACAATTAACCAAAAAAGAAGAATATAACCCCAAACTCTCCAATTCGAAGCGTTACACAAGTTCTACACGTATGAAGCTTTATCAATTTTCACATGATTGGTTGCATACGGCGTTGTATAACGCCAAACACTCTTCAAACGCTCTTCCAATCTAGCCTTTAATCTACCGTCGACATTAATCCACGTGTACGAAATCTAGCCGTTTATAGGAATAAAACTCCGGCGGTTTTCCCGCTTCTGTCTACCTTCCTCCGTCTATAGTAGAGGCGTCGGCGAGATCTAGATCATGCATTAGTAAAGCTCTGACTCTGACAATGGCGAATGAGATCGAATTTTTCCAACTCAATACGGGAGCAAAAATCCCATTGGTAGGTCTTGGGACATGGCAAGCTGCTCCTGGCGTAGTTGGAGACGCTGTAGCCGCCGCTGTGAAGGTTCGTCTGTGATTTACCGTCTCATGGCTTCTCATTTTACTCATTCTTAGAGGTCTCTGGTTAGATACTCAGGGTGTGATTTCAGGTCATTTCAGATTATTGTTTTTTCCCCTCAGTGTTGGGTAATCTCGGGATTCAGGGATTGAAATTGGAGATTTGTTTCAATAGTAGAAGAACTGAAACATTATATCTTTCTGCAGATTGGCTATCAGCATATTGATTGTGCTTCAAGATATGGCAATGAAATTGAGGTAAATCCACCCATATGAATTTTGCATCTTCTAAACTAAGCCTCTAAACCTTGCATGGCGTTTTAGGTTCCATGATCTTCTTAATTATTTAAGTTACACAGGATCTGAGAATCTTTTCTAGCTCATGTTTGCATTATGTTGTATTGACTCTTTTGTGGTAGTTGATATAGTTCATCTTATGGAGGCTTGTGACTTGATGACCTTACCAACCGATTATTTGTATAAGTTTTTCCTGCGAGTTTGACTTTCTTATGAACAAAAGTATTTGTTGGATAGTGTATAGTTTGGTATGATCGGTCTTTATAAATTAACTGTTGTATGTAATCTTATTAAGGTTCACCATTGTTTTGGAAATGACAATGCCACACATTGTCTTGTGTATTTTCTTCGTAACTAGCGTTAAACTGTGTAGGATTGATGGAGTTATCTGTTATAAACTGTTTCAAGTTCATGTGAAGTGTACATTTCTGTTTTTGCTGTGGAGATATTTAAAACTTGATTCCACCTACAGATTGGAAAAGTTCTGAAGAAGTTGTTTGAAGATGGCGTAGTGAAGCGTGAGAAGCTGTTCATTACATCAAAAATCTGGTATATTTTTCATAACATTTCTGTTATCTTAATGTTTCTTATGCATTTTCAGTTTACTCCGATCTGTTTAGCCTCTAAACTCTTGTAACCTACAAATGATGCCATAACAGGTTGACTGAGCTAGATCCTCCAGATGTGCAGGGGGCACTGGACAGAACTCTACAGGATCTGCAGCTTGACTACGTCGATCTGTATCTTGTAAGCATGACTCTTTCGAACAAATGCTATGTCTTCCTTTATTCAATATCTAGCCTGAAGTGGACTGACAGAACTAGGTGGATCTTTTGATTTGAAACACTAAATATGCGTTGCTAATACTTCATTTGGTTTCTCTTTTTTCTTCAAGATGCACTGGCCTGTTCGGTTGAAGAAAGGCACTGTTGAGTCTAAGCCTGAAAACCTAATGCCTATAGATATTCCTAGTACATGGAAAGCAATGGAAGCACTGTATGATTCAGGCAAGGCACGAGCCATTGGCGTAAGTAATTTCTCTACAAAGAAACTCTCAGATCTCGTGGAGGTTGCTCGTATTCCTCCAGCTGTAAACCAGGTGGAATGTCATCCTTCATGGCAACAACATAAGCTACATGAGTTCTGCAAGTCCAAAGGGATCCACCTGTCAGTAAGTTTTGAAAAACACTTAACATGTCTAAATTTCATGTTTATATATATACACTTATGAATTTGATTTGGCAGGGATATTCGCCATTGGGTTCTCCAGGAACAACGTGGATGAAGGGCGATGTTTTGAAGAACCCAGTTCTGAAAATGGTTGCTAAAGAAGTCGGAAAGTCTCCCGCACAAACAGCACTTCGATGGGGACTTCAAATGGGTCACAGTATACTTCCCAAAAGCACAAATGAAGAAAGAATCAGAGAGAATTTTGATGTATTCGGATGGTCAATCCCACAAGCAATGTTTGACAAGTTCTCGACGATAGAACAGGTTAGTATCACTATAAACCACATTGTCAGCAAATTTCCAATCAAACACAAGTCTAATCATCTGTTGTTTTTGTTACAGGCTAGGTTAGTCCAAGGGACATCGTTTGTTCATGAGACGTTGAGTCCTTATAAGACACTTGAAGAGCTTTGGGATGGTGAAATATAAATCACAATACTTTCTTTTGTTTCTTCATTTTCATTCTCCACTTTTAAGCTTTGATCTAGGGTAATAATGCGTAAAACATTTCAATTTTCAATAATAAGAACATGGAGTTATATTCACTAACAGTTTCTAAAGTTCATCCAACAAATCACGAAGCCAGTGGTCGATGACAATCTAACAGTAATAATATGATAAAAGAATAGAATGGAATATTTGATGACTGAAGATAAAATCTGATTCCTCATTGGCATTAAAACCTAATAATTATCTTTCATAAACAAGAAAATCCAAAACATGAATTCGCAAGTAGAGAAATCAACCCAATGACGAAGCTTTATAAATTGAAACCTCATAAACAAGAAAAGAGGCAGAGAGCTGTAGACTTTCTAATCTCTTAGTGTTGTTTGGTTTCGACCTTCTTCTTTTGCCAGAGCCTGTCAACGCCACTGTCTGCGTCTCCCTGCAAGATTCAGTCGAAATGTGAACACACAGATACAATCATCCAACTTTGCTACTACAATTGTGGAAGATTACAAAGTAAATAAATGGACTTTGTAATTCACAGACCTGAGCTCGGACGAATCCACAGAGAGCAAAGGTGGAGAATTGACCAGTGTAGATTCCATCAGCATCAAGATGACCAATGTTAAGCTGAACAGATGCATGATCCTTTGATGTGATCAATCTGTTTGTGGCCGAGCTGACCAAATTACATACCAAATAATCAGCTTAGTATATTAATTAAGACAATTAGCTTTTAAGTTAGCAGAAAATGAAGCTAATCTACCATTTTCTTGGAATGTAGAGCTCCGTGTTCTGACCTTCTTCGTTCTGCATGGTTTTAGCTTGGGCAAAAAACAACTATCTGGGCCGATAAACAAAAAGAAAAATTAATTTGATGAGCAAATCAAAATATCGGTATTGAAAAGAGAAACATTCGTCATGAACAATGGTGTAATTAGTACTACTCCAAGAAAAGAGATTATCAAGAACAAACACATTCAACCAAAAATCTGTATACAACCAAAAATCTGTATACAACCAAATGCCAATTCTGAAATCAAAACCGAAACTATTATAATGCATAGATCACAGAAAAAAACTACAGAAAGATAATCGTATAAAATTCCAATCAATGGAAGAAGGAGAAATCTTCACCTGTGTAGAAAGAAGAATCTGAGAACAGTTTGGCGGCGACAAAGAAAGAGAGAAAAAAATAGTTGAAGGTATTTATATAGCGAGCTCTTAGGGTTAGCTTTCTTAATGACATTTATACCCTTCAATGCTTGAACTTAATACTGAAGCGCGATGTTTGTAATAACCAACCAATCCAACATTTAACCAGAATCAAACCGACATTTATTTGTAAACTTGTTGTGTAAAATAATATATGCCGAGTCAGTAATTCAGTATCACCGAAACCGAAACCAAACCAAAACTGAAACTGGTTTATAACTGAGATCTGCGTGCGTACTAACGTAAAATAGAATGAAATCGAATGAACTGAAAACCCAAACTAAACCGGATTATAGAGTCTCCATACCAGCCTACCAGGGGTCCAATTAAAAGTTCGTTACAGACCGGTAAAAAGAAAGTTTGATTCATCTGGATGATTTTTTTTTGTCCGAATTTTCTCGCACAATTTATGATATAATAGTCTCGAAGAATTGGTGTTTACACTTTTGTTCTTTGTTTAATTATATGAGAACTTCAGATTCGCTTTGTTTTGAGATCTTTTGACTCTTGTTATTAACTATATCAATAACCTGAGATCGAGATACATCACAGTTCAAAAACAAAGTAAGAAACAAAAATTCATCTAATGATTGTGCTGTAACATTTAAAGAATTAACACAATCATCACTTCATAAAAAAAGCTTAACCCAATAGAAATCTATGTCCCAAAACTGCGGTCTCCAGCGTCTCCAAGCCCAGGAATTATGAACCTTCAATACATAAGGACATTAGAAATATAATCACCAGTTTTCTTCATAAAGCCAAGAACCCAATATTGAAAACATGAACTTTCATATCTGACTTACCCATTCTCATTGACTTCAGGATCAATAATTCCAGCATATACATGAAGCCTGAATTGTTACAAACAGATTAGTTAAGAGTTAAGTAAATGTCAAACAAGTTAAGAGTTGATCTTTTGCTATTCATACCCCGGGAATTTCTCATTAAGCTTCGATAGTGCAGGAGGTGCAGCAACCGCACAAATCTGTAATCAGGGAGATACCAGAAAAACCAAAAATACTTAACCAAGGATATTCTGTGGCCAAGATTTCTGACAGAAGCTGCTTCATATATATATGCTTACCACTTTGATCTGCTGAACAGACAAACCACGTTGCTTCAACAGATCCATCGCTGCAATTATGGTACCACCTAAAATACAAATAAACCCGTGTTTTGAAACATAGAGAGGACCAAATTATTACTAAAACTAAACTTCTAGCTGTGAAACATTCCATATTACTATGTTATCATATACATATAAGACACATCAAACACTAATCACACTTATTCTAATATGGTGCTGGTTGAAAGGATTAAGAAGAAGTTTCCTAACCTGTGGCAAGCATTGGGTCGACCAAAAATACTCTCGAATTCTTGGGAAATTCATCAGGCAACCTTAAAAAAGAAGTTTTTAAGCTGTAATTTGTAAGTGCATCAGTAACTATACAATAATGCTGTAAAGAAGTTCTTACTTGTTAAGATACACCGAAGGTAAAAGTGTTTTCTCATCCCGACTTATTCCTGGCACAAGGATAGTACGAGGACATCATAAGCGATTTGATAAAAGTCTACATTTTGACATCCTAATTTCAGGAAAGAGATGATATAGTCAGATGACTTACCTAAATGATATATTTTATTTGCAGGCAAAACTGAGGATGCGTGTTCCGCAAGTGCGAGACCAGCTCTTAATATCGGAACAACCTACACAGAGATAAAAACAAATAACAAGAAATGTTTAATGTTTGGCTTGAGAAGATAATATAGACAAGAACAAGAGTTTGAGGGATAAACAAACCGCTATTGGCTCTCTAGGATCAATAAACTCAACAGAAGCAGCACCCATTGGAGACATTATTTCTCCAACAACCGTTGGCTTGACCACATATGGAAAAAATCGAGAAACAATAAGCAAAAACCGAAGAGAACTATTCAAGAAAAAGAGAAATGTGAAAACTTTGTATAAACATTACTCACCAGCCACTCTCGTGCTGCTTCATACATGAGTAGTCTCCCTAGTTCAGCTATCGCATTCCCTAAGATAATTAAGATATATATTCTTCAGAAAAACTCAAGATTTGAAAAGAGCAACTACTCAGACTTATAGTAGCAATATGAAAACCTGTCCCTGAAAACTCATATTCAGAAGATAACACAATCTAAGAGCTAAAGAATGTTCTCTAAATTTAAGAATTAGGATCCAACGAATCAGAAAACCAAGAATTGAATGGCAAATCCGCACAAATATACTGATAACAATCTTATCTATCTACTCACTGAAAATGGGACAAGGAGTTTGGTCATTTCTCAGAACAGAAATCCAGTGTTTGATCAAAGGATGTGGTGGCACGAAGACCTGAAACCAGAATCATTTCAAATCTTTAACTTTCAAATGAATCCAAAGATCCAAAATTTAAATCCGAGAGCTTTTACCAACATCCTATTGCTCCCATTAATCGAACCCTCCGACGCCGCCATTATGGTTCTAAACCGAATATTCCGTCGGGAAGCAGGCGAATAAGAAGCACCCAAAATCTATAAATTTAGGAAATTCGAAATAACAATCAATTTGAATATTCAAAAGGGTTCACTCGAAAAAAGTGCATTGGACAAAAATATAATATTAATATGTATACTCGTTACCTGTGCAGGAATTGGGGAGGAAGATTTAAAGCAGAGGAGAGAGGAAGGATTAGGGTTTAAACGGCCGCATTGTTGTCGGGGAACAAAACGCAGCGTATCGGTTGAACACCTGAAAGCGTTGCTAATTGAGCACACCATCTTCAACGATGTCCGAATCTGGTACAGACAGAATTTGTCCGAATCTGGTACGGACAGAATTTTACAACGACGATAAGGCGAAGATAAACCGGCCCTCATAACTGTACCGAACAATTTTGGGTCTTTTAGTCACGGCCCAGTGGGCTTTAGCCTTTTTTTTACTTAATTGTCTAGATGAACACTATTATAACAGACTAATCCATAGATATAAAAAAAATTAATTTATTGAACTAAAAATATTTTATATCATCAAAGTGCAGTGTTCGACTATGGGTAAAAATCTCTATTTTTACTATGATATAAGTTTACAACACATATTGACATATACATAACTTTCCACTGAAGGAATCTCCAATGTTAAATTATAAACATAAGATTACACCATCACATTGAGACAGAAGCCATAAAAGGCCATTGGTTTCAAAATCTCTTTTGTTACTGATTCAAATAATATCTGAGGTTGTCAGCTTTGGGTTGGTCCCTAAGTTTAGCCATTGCTCTCCGTTCAATCCTCCGAATCCATTCTTTGCTAACACTAAGAAGCTTCCCAATTTCTTCCAGGGACTTGGGCGTGTAGTCTTGAAGACCATAACGTAGAACCATCACCTGCTTCTCTCTTGGCTCTAGCCCATCTAGAAGATCATGTACATCTCTCCTTGCACTCTGCTTCATCACAGCCTCCTCAGGACTTTCCATTGCTGTGTCCGGTGTAAATTCCTGCGTACATAGCAAACAAAAAGCTTGAGTCTCAAAACTGAAACAAACTGACACAAGAACCGAACCAGTCTTTCTAATAAACAAGATGATAAAAGTATTTTCAAATGGAACAAACCGACTATAGCGTAACCAAACTAAAGTAGATAAATAAAACAAATTCAAATCGAACAGTAAAAAACATGGTTCTTGTTCGATAGACAGTACTCAAACCAAACAAAACCGAAAAACTCAATCCTTTCCCCTTGCATGAATTGCTTAAAGATCCATAATTTCTGCACATTTTGGTCCAAAACAACATACCAGGAATTTTGTTGTAAAGCAATCCCCAACTTTCTTGTCGATTGAACCTACTATTTTTAGGCATTGGTTAGCTGCTCGGATCTTCTTCACTGAGTGGCCTGTTAGTTTTGCAATCTCCTCATCAGCGGCATATTTAATCCCATGGCTCGTTTTAAGAGTTTTACGAGCCTTTTGTATCTGATTGATAGTTCGGATAATTGATGACTGCCAAAAGAACAGAAACGATAAAGGGAGACAAAATTGGCTTTGTTGAATATGAGACAAAACTTAGGTATATAAGAAAAAATGGTTGAAAATCAAAGTGCACTAACGGGAATATGGACGCCTCTTGCATGTCGTGACACCATCATGGACATCGATTTTCTTATCCAATACTGCACATATGTTGAAAACTTGTAACCCCTTGTGTGATCAAACCTTTCTGCTCCTTGTAACACTCCCACATACCCTGCCTGAAAAAATCTCAAGTAAGAACATTAGAACAAAAGGAACTTCAATCATAATTTAAAAACTTCACACTTGAAATGTTTTATCATCTATGTACCAAAAGCTATCATGAAACCACGCCAGAAGTTTCCTATCTGTTCTTTCCATAATCATAAACTTAAGCTAAAAGGTCTATTATTCTAAGAAAGGAAGATTAACCTGTATTAAATCTTCGTGAGCAATTCCCAGTCCACGGTAATTTCTTGCAAGGAAGAGAACCAAAGACCGGGTGCTTTTCAAGAGTTCATCTTTACAGTACCACCCGTAATGTAGATTGCGCATCAAAAGTTTCTCGTTCATCCCTGCTGCTTCAGCCCAACAACTCAAACTTGCTACCTTACCACTTTCTTGTTCCAGTTTTGTTCTGATTCGCTCCATGTCTGACACTATCTTCAAAAGATACATTAGAGTGTCATAAGAATTTCTTGTTAACTAAAAGTAGAAAAAGCAAAAAAAATAGTTACAGGAAGATTTCACACTGAACCTTGACTCCTGCTGACATCTCAGCCTCGTTTCTGGAGATCCGCTCTCTTTTCTTTCTATATTTTGATGGTCTTCTCACTCTAGGGACATCAATATTGTTCCATGTGGTTCTTCTTAAGCCGATCACACTCGACCTTCTTGTTTTATTTTTCAATTTTCTTCTGGAGGATACCAAGACTTGCTGTTTCGGTGTAGGACCCACCAAGTCGGTTGTGTCAGATATGCGTGAAGTGATAGAAGAACCACGAGACCTAGAAAGAATGGTTCTGAATAACTCAGCAGCACCCAGCTTCCCCATTTGCAACATAATATCTCTTTCCATTCTTAACGAATCCAAGGCGACAAAAGTTTCTTCTAGTGCCAAAAGGTTCTTTGCTAGTAAATTGTATTGCAACATGCTACGAGATAAATGAAGCTTTTCTTCAGAAGACATTTCTTCTCCTAAAAAACCCACACCATTATTTTCCTGAAAAATGAATACATGGTAAAGAAGTCTTAATATCGGACCAAAGGAGAAAATACGTGTAAATAGTGTCCACCTGCCATAAACTTCAAAAGCATACCTTTGGGTCTTTGAGCTCAACATACACATTATTTTTAGCAGTGTAAGGAGTTGCAGATGCGCAGCCACATGCTTTTAGAGGATCTTTCTGATACATTCTGCTTTCTTCTTTGACTGAGGATAGAAACGACCAACTCGTTGCAACCAAAGAGTTCACCGGAATTCTAACTAAAGCATTAAGAAACAGATGATTCATCCAACAAATAGCAAGAACCTCAAACTATGCTAAGTAACTGAAAA
>WJSH01000027.1:0-16242 GCA_009757365.2 Lepidium campestre | reverse complement strand
CTCTAATAATGTTTTGTAAAAAAAAAAAAAAAAAAAAAACATTTGATAATTTATAGTGATGTACCAACAAATCAAGAAGTTAAACATGATTGATATTTGTAGGCTTGTAGCGTTCGTAATTAAAGAGCACTAATCATTTATTTACATTAAGCCGTAATTTTAAAACTCAAATGAATGAATTCAAATCATCGTATAACCAGAAGCGTTATTACAACTTGATTCATATGTTATGTTTTTTTGTGTGCAATGATTCTTTAGTTATTAAAAAAAAAAAAACGTGCATTCAATTCAAAATTAAACCTTATTGTCTCTCATCATTTATCTGAAAACGCCCAATTGAATCCATTTTTTCAACTCAAAGCGAGTTTTGAAAATTCCAGAGAAGATTTTCGATTTCTGCTAGCTTTTTAATCAGCTCAGAGTTCGCATCTTCCTTCTCCTCGGAGAATTATGGCTCAGTCGTCGTTGGCGGCGGGGAGAAGCGGACGGGTAATTGGTGATTATGCGGTGGGTCGACAAATCGGGTCGGGTTCGTTCTCCGTGGTTTGGGAAGGGAGGCACCTTGTTCATGGCACCGTCGTTGCAATCAAGGAGATCGCCATGGCTCGCCTTAGTAAGAAGTTGCAAGAGAGTCTTATGTCCGAGATTTTCATCTTACGGAAGATTAATCATCCTAACATCATCCGCTTCATTGACATGATCGAGGTATCTTTCTCTTCTTTGCTGAGTTTTTTTTTTTTGTTTTCTTCTTGCTCTTAGTTTGAATGTAATGAGTTCAGATAATGAGGTTTAGTTTAATTAGCTATGTTTAGGGTTGGATATTTGGTTTTAGCAGTTGGTTTGAATTCTCTCGAATTCTATTTTGCTTTCTAGTAAAAGAGAATCAGAACTATTAGGATATGGAGTGTTGTAGCTCGTCTAAGCTGTCATTGCTAGATGAAACATCTAAGCATCTAATTTTCCTCCATTTGGTGAATTTCCTATGTGTTAGCTTTGTTTAACAACGAGAACAATTGGGTCACATTCATGGAATATAGCGTGGCCTTTTAAGAATTTGAGATGGTTAGCATTTTCGGAATCCGATGTAGGCTGATGATAAAGAGTATTTGAAATGGAAAATGCTTTAACCGGATATAGGTCTAATTGCATGTGGGGGGTTTTCTGTTTTATGAAACTTGATATAGGCTCCCGAGAAAATAAATCTTGTGTTGGAGTACTGCAAAGGGGGTGATCTATCTATGTATATTCACCGTCATGGAAGGGTTCCTGAAGCTACTGCTAAGCATTTTATGCAGCAGTTAGGTAAATTCTGCAAAAGTTTATCTTTCATCTGCTGTTTTTGTTTGGAGAGGTAAAATCATATTCTCATTCTTAATATACATTTCCTGTGTAACAGCGGCTGGCTTACAAGTTCTTCGTGACAATAATATCATTCACCGCGATCTAAAGCCTCAGGTATGTCTGATACTTACCCAAATATATGATCTTCTCTTGTCTGACATATGTGAGATCTCTTTCTAAAAGATTAATCTCTCAAAAGGTTGAAAGGATACCATAGAAGGGTAGTCTGTTAGGCTCCACTAAAACACGTTTTCTTCTTTCTCACAGGACATGCTATATTAGAAATTCTTGACCTAGATAGAGATTTTATCTAAATTTGAAATTTGATTGCTAAGTTCTTTCGTTCTTGAAACAGAATCTTCTTCTATCCACAGATGATAATGATGCAGCTCTGAAGATTGCTGATTTTGGATTTGCAAGGTATTATCGTCTGTGCCTTTTTATAAAACAATGAGTGTAATATGATGATCAGAGTTGGTCTCATATATACTATCTAGTTTTAGGCAATTGCCTTTCTTTTGCATGGGGGAGTATTCTTGTGATACCTCCTTGAGTTTGTAATTTTCACTTAAGCATCACACTTTCTTAGCTCAGATCGTTGCAGCCTAGGGGTTTGGCAGAAACTTTATGTGGTTCACCACTGTATATGGCTCCAGAGATTATGCAGCTTCAAAAATATGATGCAAAGGTGCGAGTTTTGTTTCTATACGCCACCTAGACCTCTCTCATACTATGACCTGCTAAAAATATTCTTTGATACTTTGATATACAGGCAGATCTCTGGAGCGTTGGTGCTATATTATTTCAACTTGTGACAGGCAGAACCCCTTTTACAGGAAACAGCCAAATTCAGGTTATGTGTATTAAGTGTAATAAATATCTAAACGTTTGTGTTTCGGGTATGCAACATTGGCTAACATGCTCTCCATATAATGTCCACAGTTGCTCCAGAACATTATAAGATCAACTGAATTGTATTTTCCAGAAAACTGTAGAGATTTGAGTACTGACTGTAAAGATTTATGTCAGAAGCTCCTGCGTCGCAATCCAGGTAAGCATCTTGTCTATACATTTTCGCATTCTATTAGCATATGTGGGACAATCAATTCTGAAGAAGTAACAAGAGAATGGGCAAGTCGGATTATTTCCCCTCTTTTTTTTCATTTTACAGTATTTGTTATATGAAAAATTATGACTTAAAATTTGAAATTGTCCAGTAAAAGTTGTATGTGTGTAATAAATCCTGGATTATAATTTCAAAGGGAGGTTTATAATCTTCAACTCCTAAGTCTGAGTTTGTTACACGTACGAGTTGTGATGGTCCCTATCTGTTTGTGTGTAACATTTATGTTTTGGGAATCTTCTGTCTGACAGTGGAACGTTTGACGTTTGAAGAGTTCTTTCATCATCCTTTTGTCTCAAACAAACAATCATATGATTTCACAAGGTAGATGCGGTGCTAAACTATTTTCCTCTGTCATTTGGGGTTACAACTATTGTACTGATGATAATATTATGTTGCAGGAGTAGATTAGATTCAAGAACAATAGACGATTTCCATTCATTTGGAAGCAGTCCCTCGAGAAATATGGAGGAAATGTCTCAAGAAGACTGTTTGCCATTCTTTTTAGATGATGATTCTAGTGAACCTGAAGGAAGCCCTTCATATGTTAAGCATAACTCCCCGATGAAGTCATCTTACGGTTTTAGTGTTGAGACCACAAGTGACAGAAGGGACGCAGCATCTAGTCCCATGAAAAACATGGAACTTACTTCCAGATATAGTAGAGTCAGTCATAGAACAGAAATCAATACCTTCAAGTTTGAAGGTCATAGGGTATCAGATAGAAACCAATTCAAACCGTCAAGCTTGCCTGAGTCCAGATCACTTAGTACCCAAGGAAGAGGTAATACATATTTTTTTTCTTGTTTTTGTTCAACTGAGGTAATATAATATACTTAGCCGTAAACATAATATTCTTTGGAAGAGATATCTCACGCAGTTCTAAAATACATTGTTCTGCAGTAGGCGAGTCTCCAGACTCGATAGATCAAGATTATGTTCTGATACCTGGACCAGTGGTTGATATACCATCATCTTCATCTGCTTCTCCGAAGCCTTTCAATTACCCATTCAAGTCACAATCTCCTCCCGTAGAGTTCATTAGGAGAAACGTAACTACTTTAACGGCTCCTATGCCAATAGCTGGTGCCACTGGCAACAACATTAGTAGATTTGGAAGCTTGGAGAGTCAGAATTCTATCCCGGGTACTTCCCATGGGTCTCTGGACTTTGTGGATGCTTTTGAACAGCCATCAACTCACAGTTTGACGAAAATCCGGTCTTTGCAAAAGTGTTCGGCAACAATAGCAGAATTGGTTCATGAAAGGGTAAGCAACTTCGAATGCACTTATATAAAGTTCTGCACAAAATCTTGCCAACTTGAGCTTCTGAGAATTTGCTTTTCATACTTCTTTTTCATAGGTTGTAAATGGTAAGCATTTAGAAGCTTTCTCAA
This sequence comes from Lepidium campestre, assembly GCA_009757365.2. Taxonomy (NCBI): domain Eukaryota; kingdom Viridiplantae; phylum Streptophyta; class Magnoliopsida; order Brassicales; family Brassicaceae; genus Lepidium; species Lepidium campestre. The sequence goes on along the minus strand of WJSH01000027.1, from coordinate 12,382 downwards.
TCCAACTGGTGATTCTTGCAATTTGGAATCAAGGGCTGCACATCTGTCATACTCAGGCAGTCTCTGGTACAGAGGGAAGCCTGCGCCAAGACATCAACAGAGTAAGAAGAAATACCAGCCACGAAGAATCTGAGAGGATATTGTCTCAGATTCAGAGAGAGTTTGTCCAGGAGATTGAGCGTGCCGAAGAACTTGCCAAGTTTGTTGATTCCGGTACGTATTTTCTTGGAGTAACCAAACTGCTGAGACAGATCCCTAGTTTCTTTATATCGAGTAATCAAAATGGTTAAACCACAATGAACATCATTGTAGATAATACAAAGATGCCGGATGCAATGGAGATAATATTTCAAGCAGCTCTTGCTCTCGGCATAAGTGGAGGAGTAAGTTTCTATATCCCTGATGAACATCCCAAAAACTGAAGAATCACTCTAGAAAAATCTTTTTCCGGATTTGAGAATTCAAAATCTGAACCTTTTGCAGGTAGATGAAGTAATGGGAGATGCAGAGAACGCAGGAAACCTCTACTCAAAAGCGGTGCGTTTGCTAGTCTTTCTAGTAGCAGAGGCACAGACGCTGATTCTCAATCCGCCTTTAACACTCACAAACTCAGTAAGGTATCGACTCAGAACATATATTGATTCTCTCATAAACAGATTAAAACATATTCGATCACATAGGAAAGCTTTAGATCCACAGAAGCATTGAGGAGGAACAAACAAAACTTCAATGACTCTCTTGTTTGTTCAGTGTCTGTAAAAGTAATCATTGTTTGTACAGCCAAAAAAAACCCAACCATATTTCTTAATTCTTTTGGGTTAAATTCAGACACTTGTAACACTTCTCTTTGTTGTGTACGCTCATCGATTCTTTTTATAGATTTAATATTAAAACAACATGAACAATGAGCAATTCACAACTTTTAGCTAAACATAGAAATGTTAATCAGTAAAGTATAAAGAAAAGTAAGATAAAACCAAAAATTTCTGCAGCTGCATATATTTAGAGTTCATAAAGAGATACACGAGAGCATAAAGCTTGGATCAATGGAAGAGGCCTAACACAAGGGTAAAATTGTTATCTCGAGGGATGCATAGATCTATTGGAGGAGGAACAAATTGTAAATCTTAAAACCTAAAAAGCTACAGCTACTATACACTGAAGGGTAAAAAAAAACTACTACAAACCAAAGAAGCTTATATTAAGGTATTTAAGGCTCTTTTAATTGGGGTCAGACGATAAGAGTACCTTCAATGCCTCATATGTCATGAAGCAAATGCCAACCCCAGGAACCACTTTGTAGTATTCGGGTAAGATTCCTCTGTATAGTCCTCTCATGCCTTCTGTCTTAAATATGTGTTTGAATGTTCCAAAGAGTCCTGTGTTATACACTCGCGCTCGACCACCAGCTCCTTCCAACTGCATTCTTCTTCTCACCAGGTCCAATGGGAATGTTGCTGCAAGTTTTATTAACTATAACTATCATCTAATGCAAATACCAAAATGACCCAGCTTTTATTCTCTGTGCTATATTAGCTATGGTAATAACTAGAGAGAAGGGACAGATCAGATATCAAACCTGTCGAGGAAGCAATTCCAGAGAGACTACCACAGCCAAGACTAACCATGACTGTTGAATCACTAGGCCTGAACAATTTTGAAGAAAAAAAGAATTGTGATAGGATGAGTTAGTCTCTTATTAGACAGACGAACTCACTAGGCAATATGAAAGTCAAATTCCAAAATTATGAGTCAATTTACCTATGAGATTGCCATAATGTTTTGAAAGACTCATACGCTGAGAAGCTGATTGCAAGGCTTGGACCGACACCCTGCAATACAAAAGATGTACCAAAAAGCTTCAAGATAGTGCTACAACCTTGGGCACCCAAATGATTCCAAGTAGACTAGTTATACATAACTACTAGACACTACACCTAATATAAATAACCACCTACTACTTCAGTTCATTTTTACTATACCGACTAGTTTAACACTACCATGGAGTTAGCAATCAACACAGTTTATTCAGAAAAACAAGGGGAAGCCAATAAAGCGTACCAACAACGTAGCACCAAGTCCTTTATATAGACCTCGAAATCCCTCTTCTCTGCAGATGGTTTGGAAAGCATGCCCAACACCCTGATAATAGAGTGAATTTCTCTGAAAAGAATCAAATATGATGTATTTAGGCCCAGGTAAGGGAAAGCTAAGATAATAAGTATATTAGATCACCTTTTTCTATATTAAGGCATAAAAATGAAATAGATAATACATTACCTGTGCAGCAAGCCGTGTCCTTACAAGATCAAGAGGGTAGGTAGCTGAAGCAGCTGTTATTCCGGCCAAGCCACCACTTACAAAATGCACAAAAAGGTCCAAACTTGCATTTCCTTTATATCTCTGCAAAACTGGATTTGAATGGAAAAACTGCAAACAAAAAAAAGCAAGGTGGGGCTGAGAGACGGATTAGCATGAATTGCTACAGAGCATACTCTAAAAGAGACTTAAATGCAACTTACAGTCTTGTAATTTTCATACGTGTAGAAATTTACAGCAGAATAAGGAAGCCGGTGAACTACAGTAACCAGGTTTCCTTTCCAAAAAGCTCTAAAACCTTCCTCGTTGACAATACGAGAAGCTTCACGCCAAATGTTTGGACTGCTCAAGATTGCAGCTTCCGACAGCATGCCTTGTATCTGATAAGACATAACAAGTTGTCAGTACAAATTCATAAATCATGCGATTCCTCACACCTAAGGCATTAACCATGTTTGTGGTATAATAAAGTCTTTAATTTAGCTACAAAATCAAACTCATAACTTCATGAACTTGCCAAACCCTTCTGTAGCCCTCGATTCAAATTAGCCTAAGGAGTAAGTCAAAGTTTCTAGCTTTCTTTAATGAACTGTGTATAAAAACAAAATCTCTGGTACCATTTCAAAGGTAATCTAAAACCCCGAAAGCTTTCTTATTCAGATGCCTCCAATTACAAGGGAGCACACTCCGACACAACCATTACAAGGCAGCAAATTCAGATGTCTGCAATTCTAAAAATTTCTTAATTGGCCTGTAAAAAAACGAAACTTGATCCGGAAACCTGAAACAAGATGGTGAGGCGAGCAAGAGGAGCGGTGCACGTCTTACTAAAAGCTCCAGCAATTCCACCGGCAAGGAGATGATTCAACGACTGTTTATTGCTTTGGTGTTGTTGATGACAGCTTTGTTTCTGCATCTGAGATTGTTGCTGTAACAGCTTCATATTTCCAGCGTCGACAACGCCGTTATGCACGGCAGTTGCAGTGGCAGTATTAAGAGCTCTCTGTCCTCCTTCCACCACTACACCGACTCGAGCTTCCATTGTCATATCTATTACTCTCTCCGAGTTCACTCTGTGGATGGTTCGGAGAAATTGTAAACAGAGTTTGCATCAATCAAAGCAGAATGTTTTTTTTGGAATTTTGTGATTCTGATTTGGAGAAATCGAAGAGGAAAAGGTAAACCCTAGAGAAACCCTGAAACCTGGTCTGTGAAAAGGTAAAGGGTATATTGGTAACTAAAAAAAAGGATGACGCAGACAAACAGAAGTATCGAATAGTTTTGTACTTCAGACGAACTTAAGAAACCCAAGTACAATAAAACCGACAAAAATTGATTAAATAATTTTAAACCGGTTTTATGCATCTCGATTCGAATTTCGCACCGCCGTTGTTTTTAAAGAATAAACAAATATAAATATGGATTTGTCACCATACAACTCAAATAATCTTTCTCAAAAACAGAAAATCTAGTAAGAGTGGTTAAGGATTTTGACGGAGTTAAGGATTTTGGAGAGATTTTCACAAGGATTGAAGGTAAATCTAGTTGAGTTTTAAGTAATTAATGTACATTAGTTAGATTTCTTAGTAATGTGCGAAAGATTTTGTTCGGAATCTTAGTTTTAGGTTAAAAATTATTTTCTAGGTTTGTTTATGGCGATTTAGTGTGGTAAGTTTGTATTTTTTGTTCTTGAGAAACGAAGCTTTGTAGGTTTTTGGTATCTTCCATTGTAGTTTGGTATGTTTTATTTGGTAATGCTTGTATAGATTAGAACTAGTTTGGTAGGTTTATTTCTTGATATAGGTTTAATATTCTTAGTTTGGTAGGTTTTACTTAGTAATGCTTTGATAGATTTATTTTTTTATGTTTGGTAGGTTTTTACATGTCTGTTTGTAGACTTTGGTAAGCTTTTTGTGGACTGTTTATTGACTGTTTTTTGTTTCAAATCAACAACTATGTCGATTAAGGACTAGCTACACAAGCTATATGCGGAAGGTAAATCACCACTTCAACACTATAGTTTCACCATATAGACTTTTGTAATGCTATGACAATGACATTAACTAATGAAAAATATTATGATGATGATCCTTTGAGTGTTTCAATTTACTAGTTTGTTTAGTTTGTTAGATTTATGTGTTGGTTTGATAAATTTATTGGGTTGGTATATTTAAGCGTTAGTTTGGTAGATTTACGTGTTGGTTTGGTAGACTTATGAACTGCTTTAGTTCTTACAATATTAACCAAACGTTCAATATGTCTTATAGATTTTCCATTGTAGTTTGGTAGATTTTCATTGTAGTTTGGTAGATTTATTGTTCCATTGTAGTTTGATAGATTTTCATTGTTTCTTCTTATTCTTTGATGTTCTTGTAAACCTACCAAACTAACTAGGTAAACCTACCACAAATGACCAAGAAATCTACTACACATGCATATTAAATCTACCAAACATGTAATCTGCTATGGAAAACCTACCACACATGCTAAACAAATCTACCACAAATGAATAAGAAACAAATCTTCGCCTCTATTTATCTATCTCGCTCTTCGTCTCTCTCTATCTACTATACATGTAAAACAAACTTACCAAAGAACAAATTTGAACATGAGTTCTTCTTTCTAAAAACCTACCATGTTTGACCTAAAACTCTACCATGTAGCTTCCAATAACCTACGATACATGTGAAACAAACCTACCAAACAGGAAATTTGAACATAAATTTCAATTTTCAAAAACCTACTATGTTAGGAACAATGTTCAAAGTGTGCTTGATCTATATATCCATATATCCAACAAAGATCGAGATGACTTGATCCATATATCCAACAAAGATCGAAAATAAAATAAAAGGAATGAGCTACAAACAAGATCAAAATATGCTTCAATGGATACTCGGTTGTATGGACAAATTAAGTGAAGAAGAAGGTGGTTGTAACGGCCAACGCTCCAATAATTGAGGGGCAACCAAGTCATTTTATGTATTAGGTTAAATGCACAACAAACCTACCACATGTGAACCAAAAACCTACTACACAGACTTATAAAACCTACTAAGCTTCTTCTAAAAGAACGAAAACAAACTTCTAACACTTATAAAACCTAGTATATGTATTAATGAAAAACCTACTATACAGGGAAAATCTATGACGCTTACCAATGTAAAATCTACCAAGGTATGCATAAACTTTTATATAAACTTACTATACATGAGAAACAAACCTATTAAACTAGAAATCTGAACATTAATTCGTCTTAGTGAAAACCTACTATGTGGGACATAAAAACCTACTATACACGTCCCTAAAACCTACTATACATGCGAAACAAACCTACCGTACATGAAATCTGAACTGGAATTCATATTTCAAAAAACCTACTCTGTTACATCTAAAAATCTACTATGCACGATCCAATAACCTACTATACATGCAGAACAAACCTACCATACATAAAATTTGAACATGAATTCTTATTTCAAAAAACCTACTTTGTGACACCTAAAAACCTACAATCCAATAACCTACTATACATGCGAAACAAACCTACCATACATGAAATTTGAACATGAATTCTTATTTCAAAAAACCTACTTTGTTACACCTAAAAACTTACTATGCATGATCTAATAACCTACTATACATGCAGAACAAACCTACCATACAGGAAATCTGAACATGAATTCCTATTTAAAAAAACTTACTATGTGACACCTAAAAACTTACTATGCACGATTCAATAACCTACTATACATGCGAAACAAACTTACCATACAGGAAATCTGAACATGAATTCCTATTTCAAAAAACCTACTCTATGACGCCTAAAAACCTACTATGCACGATTCAATAACCTACTATACATGCGAAACAAACCTACTATACAGGATATTTGAACATGAATTCCTATTTCAAAAAAACCTACTTTGTTACACCTAAAAATCTACTATGCACGATCCAATAACCTACTATATATGCGAAACAAACCTACCATACAGGAAATCTGAACATGAATTCCTCTTACCAAAAACATACTCTGATACACCTAAAAACCTACTATGCTTGATCTAAAAACATACTATACATGAGAAACAAACTTACCAAACGCGCAATGTGAACATGAATTTCTATTTCCGAAAACCTACTACATTAGACCTAAAAACCTACTATGCACGATCCAATAACTTATTATACATAAGAAACAAACCTACAAAACTAAAAATATGAACAAGAATTCCTCTTATCGAAAACCTGTTATATGTGACATAAAAAACCTACTATACATGTCCCAAAAAACTAGTACACATGAGAAACAAACATACCAAATGCGCAACTTCAACCAATCTAAAAACTTATTATACATGTGAAACAAATCTACCATGAAGTAAAACAAACCTACGCATTTTCCTAAAACCTACCACATATGAGCTTTTCAGCATAATAAGTTTTTAGCATTTTTCATTAATAACATTTTTGTAAATACTTTTCTTTTTACACATAAAAAATAATAAAATGATATTTAAAAATTTATTTGGATTATTTGAGTAATTTAATAATTTTAAACTATTTTAATAATCTTTAGAGTTTGATAAAATTATTCTAATAAATCACCCTTTAAAATAAGCTAGTGCTAGATTATACAATTCAGTCAAGCACTAGATTTTTGTTTTCTTATTGTTATATTATTATATCTAACTTTAAGGACCAAACATATATATCTACTCTAATAACATAACATGTCTACTACATATGTTATGTTTTTGTCTATTACTAATTGACATTTGACACAATCCAACAACGTTAATGTGCATGAAAACTATGCATTTAACCGCGACATATCCGAACCTATAGTAGATATCTTAACTATAATATCAAGTTCGAGTAAAGGGAATGAATTGAGGCCTATTTGAGGGCCAGATGCTCTCAATTGAAATTACAACTCAGCTAAAGAGTCCAACTAAGAACATATAATGTAAGGAGAAAGAGAGTAACAACAGTTGGATTGTACATTTGATATATATTTTGTAAAAGCAAAAGCAATAAAAAAATGGGTGATACTTTATGAATTCAGTGGCTGGAGACAGCACAACACAAAAGCTCATCAACTAATCTATAATAATGAATTAATATATTGATTTTTTCACTAATCATGTAGAAGAATTATCATTTATTTTTGTTGTCCAAGCATCAAGATGACGAAAGATAATAAGTTAAAAAGGAGAAGTGTGGAGAAAAAGGTAAGCCAAAGAATACGTTAACCAATAGGACTCATCATTTCATAAGAAAATCGATATTTTTTGTACGAAAGATTGATCCATTTTAAATGTTGTTTTGATCGTCCGAAAGCTGAAAAAATATTAGTTTATACTGATTAAATAGCAGAATAATGTTAGACTTTAGAAGTTAATGGATTGAATTCTGAAAGTAGACAAAATTTCAAGAAAATATATTTAGTGTCATTCTAGGTAATTTTTCTAAAATATATGTAACCCATTCAAAGTTGTCTCAACTCAACTATGTGGTCTTGGGCCCCATAGATTCGTAGTTTATCTTTGATTATCGAATCAAAAATCATCACAGACAAATCAACGGCTGTGATTAATTTAGCAATGCACACCTTTTCCCCACTTAATCTTGTCTTTAATAATGTAAGTGAAGCAGAAAGCTTGTAAGCTTCTTAGCTAACAAAAATGGCAGAACTTGTAGTTATTCTTCTATCAATTCTTCTCTTCTCGATGACACGTGCTGATTTACCAGGCACGTGGGAACTCATTGTACAAGACGCCGGAATAGCCTCTATGCACACGGCGGTGACTCGTTTCAATACGGTGATTCTTCTAGATCGGACGAATATTGGACCATCGAGAAAAGCTCTTGATCGTCATCGGTGCCGGAGAGACCCAAACGACGTTGCTCTTAAGCATGATTGTTATGCTCATTCGGTTTTATTCGACCTTGGTACAAATAAGATCAGACCATTGATGATTCAAACTGACACGTGGTGCTCATCGGGTCAGTTTTTATCCGACGGGTCGTTGCTACAAACGGGTGGGGATAGAGACGGGTTTAAAAAGATTCGGAAATTCGAACCGTGTGAACCAAACGAGATGTGTGATTGGGTGGAGCTTCATGATACTGAATTGATAACCGGACGTTGGTACGCTACTAACCAGATATTACCGGATGGTTCGGTTATCATTGTCGGTGGTAGAGGAACCAATACGGTTGAGTATTATCCTCCACGCCAAAACGGTGCCGTTCCATTTCAGTTTCTTGCTGACGTGGAAGATAAACAAATGGATAATTTATATCCGTACGTTCATCTCCTCCCTGACGGCGATCTCTTCGTTTTCGCTAATAATCGCGCCGTTAAATACGATCACCGGTTAAACTCCGTCGTTAAGGAATATCCGCCGTTAGATGGAGGTCCGAGGAATTATCCATCAGGTGGATCATCGGCGATGCTAGCTATCCAAGGAGATTTCGCCACGGCGGAGATAATAATCTGCGGCGGAGCTCAACCCGGCGCTTTCACCGCGCGTGCTACTGACGCTCCGGCGCATGGAACTTGCGGACGAATCGTCACTACTGCGGTGGATCCGGTTTGGGTGACGGAGGAGATGCCGTTTGGGAGGATCATGGGAGATATGGTGAATTTACCGACGGGAGAAATTTTGATCATAAACGGAGCTCAAGCCGGTACTCAAGGATTCGAAATGGGATCAAATCCGTGTTTATACCCGCTTTTATACCGACCCGATCAACCAATCGGTTTACGATTCATGACATTGAATCCAGGAACTGTACCGAGAATGTATCATTCGACGGCGAATCTATTACCGGACGGTCGAATTCTTCTCGCCGGAAGTAACCCTCACTATTTCTACAAATTCAAGGCGGGATTCCCAACGGAGCTACGAATCGAAGCGTTTTCACCGGAATATCTTTCACCGGATAGAGCCAATCTCCGACCTGAGATTCAAGAAATCCCTCAGATCATACGTTACGGAGAGGTGTTCGACGTGTTCGTCACGGTGCCTTTACCGGTCGTAGAGATAATTCAGATCAATTGGGGAAACGCACCTTTTGCGACTCATTCGTTTTCTCAAGGTCAACGGCTCGTTAAGTTGACTGTTGCTCCGTCTGTACCTGACGGAGTAGGACGTTATAGGATTCAGTGTACGGCTCCACCTAACGGCGCCGTTACTCCGCCTGGGTATTACATGGCCTTCGCCGTTAATCAGGGAGTTCCAAGTATTGCTCGCTGGATACGTATAGTTTCTTGATTAAAAAAAAAAAAGATCAGGAGATATTTCAATTTTTAATCATGAATTTAACTTATTTTAAAAATTTGGACATGATGTAATATAAGATTCATGAAAAAAAACTTGCTTTGCCAAAACACAATATTTTCCAAGAACACATATTTTGAGTTAAATAATGTCAAATTGGAATTCAGCTCGGTTTGGTACAAAGCACATACTTTATACGTAACTAAAGCCACACTAAGTTAAAATGACTAAGCCACTTTTAAAAAATACAACAAACACACCCAAAAAAAGCACATAGAATGGTTATTACATGAGCCAAGTTAGGTATTATTAGTCACCGTTGCAATCTCAATGTCATCACCACCATCAGCAACAACAGCCAGATTCGTCTGCACACACTTGTAAGTGTATCTCCTAGCCACGAACACAAAGAAGCATATATTCACTGCGGTCAAAGAAGCTAGCATCCAGTAAAACCGGTCCAACCGGCTACTATTAAGGTCTTTACCGAACCAGCTCTTTCCAGAGATTTTCTCAGCTAAATCATCACTAACCGTCATCAAAAGATTGTTCACAAAGCTAGCTGCACCAAGTACACTGAGGTAAAACGCTATGCCTAAGCTTCTCATTGAATCAGGGACTTGGTCATAGAAATATTCTTGAAGACCCACAAGTGTAAAAGCGTCTGCAACTCCTAAGACTATGAATTGAGGAGCTAACCATATAACACTCATGGTTATGGTCTTACTCATGTGATGTTCTTTAGCATAATCCAATCTTTTCTTCTCAACTAGAGCAGCAATGATCATGGCGATTAAAGAGAAAACCATACCGGTTCCGATTCTTTGTAGAATGCTAATGCCTCTTTCGTTTCCTGTGATACGTCTCAATAGAGGTACGAGGACTTTCTCGTAGACTGTTACGGTGATGATTATGGAGAGAGCTACGAGCGAGAACATGGAAGCTGGAGGAATTGTGAAACTTGTCCCGATGACTTTCCGGTCCATGATAATGGCTTGTTTAACGAAGAGTGTTGTACTTTGAGTAGCACATATACCAAAGGCTAATGTAAAAAACCAGATTGGAAGCATGTTAATGAGTAGCTTAAGTTCTTCCACTTTCGTTACCGTCGCTAGTCTCCATGGACTCTGCTTCTCGGCTATACTGTTCTCGTTTCCTCGGTCTTCGATAACCGCGGCTTTGTCTAGAAATCTGCAAAAAAGAATCAAAATTGATCAAATAATCCGAATTCTAACCAAGAACATTACAAGAAATCACACAAATCTAGATGGAAGAAACTGTCTCAAACATTGGAGTTGTAAAGAACTTACTTAAGTTTCTTTGTGTTGGAAAGAAGCCGGCCTTTAGTATACTCTTCTTTAGTTAACTCATGAAGAAGAGAAGAATCATTAGGACAAGGAAGATGTCTTTTAGCAATGGCAGCTACAAAGACTTGCAACATTGGAGTCAATGGACTACCAGAAGGTTTTCTAAACCGGTAAAACGATTTACCAATATAGAAGACCATTAGAGAAATAGCCATAACAGTTGTGAGTATAATACCAGCCAGACCCCAACCAAACCGGTCTTCAGTATAAACGATTACAGTCACAGCGGATAAAACACCAGCGCATAATCCGGTGTTCCACCAGTTAAAGTAAGACATTTTCATCTTTCGTTCCTTAGAGTGACCATCATCGAATTGGTCAGCTCCAAAACTCTCAAGAGATGGTTTATGACCTCCAGTGCCTATGGAGATCAAGTAGATTGCAATGAAGAAAGCTATTTCGTGAGCTTTTCTTGGCTCAACACACATCTCTTCATGACAAGGTTTCAATCCCGGTATAAACCAAGACATTGTCAACAAACTCAAACCCTGCGGATGTTTTAAATTCAACATATTAAGACAAGACACAAGGGAACCAAACCATCTTTGATTTTAAGAGTGAACAAAATGTACTAACGAACAAAACACACAAGAATATTTAAATAAAGTATATAAATGCCAAGAAAAATGTTGCCCAGTTGGTTTGCTTTGATCTAGTTTGTCATCAGGTGGTGAGTTCAAATGCCACCTTGGTCAGTTGGGGCATTTTGGCTATGTATCGAACCTTATCGAACCAATTGTTGACAAAAAAAATAAAATATATAAATTATACATAAATTAATAAGAAATTAATACCGTAAGGTAAACAATGGTTGCAAGTAGGACAGTTGCATAACGACCAAGATAAGCATCAGCAAGGAAACCTCCAAGAAGAGGCATCAAAGTAGTGACACCAGACCAGTAGTTTGCATTTTTTACAGCCATCTTAAGATCTTGATGAAGAATGGTCGTAAAGTAGACCACTAAGTTCGTAGAGATCCCAAAGTAACTTAGCCTCTCACTGTATTCAATTGCTGTACATACATATAAAACCATAAGAATCTATAGATATATAATACAAGAATTTACTTGAATAGTTTGATATATATGTATACCAATGATGAAGAGTGCAGCTCTCCAAGCTCCAGTTCTAGACCGAAGTGGAATATCTCCTTTGCTATCGAGAGAAGAATCAAGAACCCATTTTTGTTGATCATCGTATGATTCTTGAAGCTCTGTATCAATCTTGTTGTGATCCATAAGTATTAGTTTTAATGATTGAGAGAAAGAGAAAGAGAGAATTGTAGTTGAGTGATGTGTTTGTGGAGAAGAAGCTTGGTCCTCTTATATAATAGATAACATTCACTATGTTTGACTCTTCTTCTATAGTGCATCCCAAGATTCTTTAAAGCGACACGTTAGGTTG
>WJSH01000025.1:47212-57954 GCA_009757365.2 Lepidium campestre | reverse complement strand
CATAGACACATCTATTGCAACATGTGTGAATTACAGCTGAACAAAGGCGAAGGGGTGCAGATTCTTTTGCACTTTAAGCTCTCTTTGTTACTCTCAGCCACTGAACTTGTCCTTAATTCTTTCCTGTCAGGTTAATCTCAACATTCTGCAAGAAAGGTTAGCGGAAGCACATGATGAACATCTCGAGAGAGGATGCAGATTGAAACCCAAGTTCAGTGTTCAGAGTCATTATAATTTGAAAGCGTTGTACATAACATGCGAGGCTTGTAGTACCTTTGAGGTTGTTGTATAAGCTCTTAACTTAAGAAGGATACACATAATTTTTACTGTATAATTCTGGAGAGGTCATTAAACGTAGTGGAATCCTGCAGATGTTGCTAATGTAACTGCAAATGGTACGTACTAGATGATTTTGCTGTCCTCTGCATAGGATAATATTTTCTAAAAATATTTTTCATATTTTGTTTGGACTTTGGAGGTTGAAAACTTGAAATCGCATTCTCAATTTATTTATTTTTGGGTTAATTGACGATAAAAAAATCAATGTAATTATTTGAATACTACTTGGTCAAATGCAATCCGCTTATGCAGTCAGTCTTGGATGCTGGTAATGTACTCGGTCATGCTCGTGATGCCGGTGTTCCAGTCACCAACACAATTGTAGCAGAGCTGAAATGTATTCTACGGACTATGAGAAGGATGCTTGATCTAAGATGTCTTAGGAATAATTTATGCTCTGATTGCAAACCTGCTATAGATGCCATAAAGAATCCAGAGTAATGGCCAAAGTATCGATCCTATCTATCACAACAAATCGCAGGCCTTCGGAATAGTCTCAGTTGGTGTGAATTCTCTCTATCAACAATTGGTGCACGGAAGATCGCACAAAACTTCACAAAAGATGGGAGGTATAATTCGTATATTACATCAGAGCTCCGATGTGGTTAAGTGCTACTATTGAGAATGACAACCGATCATGAATTTATTCATATCGTGCTGTCTTCATCTTTGTAGGCCGGTCCTCTGTCTTTAGTCTATAATTTTCTAGTTTGTACCCTTCTCGATTTTTTCATGTCTTTGTGTCTTTGTATCTTTTCTCTTACCCTTTCATGGGTTCATGAATCTATAAGCTTAAAGGCGCAAAAAAAAAATTATACGAGGAAAAAAGTTTTAAATACCTTGAAGTTGTTAAAAAATATGTACCGCTATATAGATTGACAAGAGTGATATATGTGTACATATATTCATATAATATTATATTACTAGTTGTTGATCCATCCTCTGCACGAGATTTGTTTCATTGTAAATTTGCATATGATAAAAAACGTGTGATATGATAGATATAAGTTAGACGATCTAGATCCGCTGAAACTATCATATGACACTAAAAACATACCAAATTTGACCTTTTTTAAAAAACTCCTTATCTAAACTTTTCAATATATTTTCCTTTTATCTAAACTTTTCTATCTAATTAGATGAGTGTCTGTGCAGTTGCACGGGATCGAAATATTATTTTTGATATTATATATAGTAGATATGTACTCCCTCTATTTCAAATTAAGTGTTGTTTAGACCAAATTTTTTGTTCCATTTTAAATGATGTTTTATGTTTTCAGTGTAACATAGCTTCATTTTTTTTATTTTCGACCAATAGTATTTTACAGTCTTTTTTATTATTGGTTAATTTAAATTTAAATTAGACAGTAAATGATGATTTAATATAGAAAAACTCAAAAAATTATGAATTTGTGTGATTTCTTAATTTCTGTGAAAAAACCTAAACATCACTTATATTAAAACGAATGGAGTATATATTACACATGTGAAAAATGATCAAATCAATTTTTTCTAACATAATATCCCTCTTATCCATATCCATTACAAAATCACCTACAACCAAGGCTGCAACCTCTGAGACAATTGGTTTATTGTAAACTCGACAATATCATTCTTCCTTTTATTAAGACATACGAAATGAATATTCTCTGTATTTTCTTCTTGAAAATCTATCCTTGTAGCTAACGAAAGCTTTTACATGAGAATTAACATCATGTAAAATTTTTGATAAAATTTCAACAATATCAGTTTTTAAACTGTTATGACCATTATCTCTTGAAGTGGTGCGATTTTTGCTACAAAAAATATAGTTAATGAGTTACCAAAAGGATTTTTGCTACAAAAACTATAGTCATTATAAATTTGTTAGAAAAAATATAAGGTCACTTAAAAACAATTAAAAAAATATATTAAACTCATTAATAAATGAGTTACCAAAAGGCTCTTAGTCTATTCATAACTTCATCCGTAGTGTCATGAATATAAATTTGTAAGAACTTAGGTTCTTGACCATTAGGAGGTAGCATACTGACCATTAGATGATAATTCTCACCATAGAGCCTAAAAATCTTAGAGACATGTCCTAAATTTATTGAGTGATCGATCTTTCCTCCAAGTGATGTGAAAGAAAACATTATGTTATATGCTCTTATATTTTCACGGAAATTCCTACTTTTTTTGTCATCATATGTAAGCTATTCAATCAACTCTTTAGGTGGAATTTCAAGCATTGGAAGCTTAATTTTTCACTTCACACAACACATAAAAAACGTAGGAACATGATTCCGCCTATTTAGTCTTTTCTTGTTTAATCTCTCATTCAATCACATTGCAGCTCCACAAAATTTACATTTATAAATAGGATCTCTATCATCAATATAATATGTGAAATAAGTATAATAAACAATCAAAAATAAAATCATAAAAACAAAAAAATATCAAAACTCGTTTAGATATATAAAGTTCTTACCTTTATAATTATAGATAGGAATTGATTCTTGATTACTATTTGACATATCAAAACTCATTTCAAAAACTTCAACATTATCATGTAAAAGTCCATTATCACTTTTATCACAAACTGATATATCAGAAGTTGTGTCTTCATTATTATTCCAATCAGCTGAAATAAAAAATGAAAATAAATTAAGAATTATGGGAAGCAAGAAAGAAGAGTTAAAAACATATTTTAGAAGAAAAAAAAGAAAGACCTTTAGATTCACTATTGTCTGAGTCAATTTCGTCACGTATTCCATGATTAACGTCAAGTGATGGTTGAACCTGATCTATTTTTATATAAAACATTATACTTTAGTAATAAATGAAAAAGTATAAATATAGAATAGTAGTAAACCTTGTTGTCGATTATAAACATTATGATATCTGCTATCATATAATTTGTTTGATGATTTAGTAAGAACATAAAATTATTAGTGTAGATATAAACAAATAATACTAATTAACCAGTAAAAATTTCCAAAACAAACATTTAAAAAAAAAAAAATATATATATATATATATATATATAGCTTGTCTGTGTTATCGAATGAAGGTTTATGTCTTTTGACATGAATAACATCATCAATAGGGTTGTGGTGTTTTTGTTCTTCTTCATAACTGAAATAAATTATAGAATCAAAATTTGTTCTAAGAAATTCAATTAACAAAGAATTAACAAAGAATTAACAAAGAATATAAAATTTAGTCTACCATATATAGAATCGCAGAAGCGATTCCTCTTCTGAATTGAAATCCTATATATAACAATAAATATCTACTTATATGCGAAATTGTATATTTTTAAATCTTTTGTCGATGAGATATATTTTGACTTATCCTATATAACAATATAACAATAAATAATAGATAAGTTTTACTTATATAATAATAAGTCATGTTTCATAGTTGATAACTTTATCTTATCAACTTTTATTTAAATATTAAGTTTTTGTTGTTATCAAATCCTAAATAATAGGAGATATAGTTTGACTTATCTCTTATATAAATGATTATTTATATGCTAAATTTTTGTTGTTATCAAATACTAAATAATAGGATATATAGTTTGATTTATCCTTTACATAACAGATTATTTAAATGATAAGTTTTTGTTGTTATCAAGTCCTAAATAATAAGAGATATAGTTTGACTTATCTCTTATATAATGGATGATATAAGTTTTACTCATAGGTTAAGTTAAATAATATTGTTTTTGGTTATAAAATAAAATAAATAATAATATTTCGGATTATATAATAATTTATTTAAATATCTACTTTATTATATAAGTGATATTTCTGATTTCTTTTTAACTTAATTGAATATCTATTTTTTCTAATTTAAACATCTAAAACTTAAGATAAAATAATAAAACAAATTTAAATAAAAAGTTTGGAAAGAGAAATTTAAATTTAATGTAAACAAAAATCCAAAATAAATAATAATCCAATATGAAAATGGCTTTTCGCCAATTTTTTTTTTTAAAACTAAAGATAAAAAATAAATGAAAAACTCAATAATAATTTTAAAGCTTTTTCATCTTAATTTTCTTAATCATCACGAGCTTTGAAAATGATGAATTATCCTTATTGAAATCGGAACTAATTCCTTCATGATCATTTCTTTTTGAGAGTGGGGTTGTGTTATATTTTTTAATTGATTTGTCACTTTTTTCCATTAACATAAATGGAAATAGCCTAAATAATTAAAACATTATAAATATAAAAAATTATAATAAATCTAATAAAATACAAAAACAGAATTTTAAAAATTTTACATGTGAAGATTGTGTGTCATTAAATTCTTTAATAAGTTCCATTTTATTGACCAACTAATTCACATTAAAAGTCCGATCATGAAAATTACTCTCATAAAAGTTATTGCTATGATTTTGAATGATATAATTAGTTATGATAACGATTTTTAATTAAATAATATATTTTTATTATTCTTATCATAGTATTCCTAGTAGCAGAATTAGTTATACATTAATATGAATTTGATATATAAAAAAAAGATAAAGGAATTCTTACTTTGGCACCATATCAGTGACATAACGATTGCATTTTGAACAATTCCACACACATTTAATCATTGAAAATCTTCAAAGTCACTTGTTTCAAAGCAATTAAAATGAAATTTTTTCTTATTACATACTTTGCAGCTTAAGTAACACCATTCATAATCAACATCAATTAAATAAATTGTACATGACCATTGTAACATAAGATCCAATCTAAAGGAAATAAATATGATTTATTTAAAATTTAAACATAAGGATAAATAAGATTAAAATAAATAAATAGGATAATGTTTACCTTTTCTGAAACAAGAAGTTCTCTAATTTTTGTTTTGGGATAACGTTGAAATTTTTTTTCACGAATAGATAAAAGAGTTCGACTCATTGTTTGAATTTTGTTATGCCAATACAATATGCAACTCATCATTAAGAAGCCTACAATATAAAAAATTATAAATATGTTAAAATATAAATAATGTTATTTAAAAATATATCATCGAAATAAGTACACTATGTGAATCAATTATAAAGGTGTAGAAATATACTTATACTTCAAGTCCAATACCTCCAAACTTCTCATTATCAAACCAGATTTGGGTACACTCAACAACATTAGAAATAGTTATAATATCTGAAATTAATTACTAAATATTAGGAAACGAATCGGCATAATCAGAAGATTTTTATTTTGTAAAATTGTAAAACAACTATAGTATGTATGCCAAATCCTTTTTTAGATTTTTCTACAACAATATCAACATATTTTTCCAACAAAACACACGTTAACCTAAGATACTTGTAGGAAATAAAATATAAATGTTCACAATTTATATAATTAAAATAATTATTCATTTTTAAAAAAGAAAATTAAAAACTTGCTCAACAATCCTAAGAATAATATTAAGCTGTTTAGTTGGTTTTTCATTCACTTCAATTATTTGAGTATTACCAACTTGAATTAATTGTCCGATAACATCTATANNNTAAATAAACATATTAATTAGTATCACGACATAAATAAATTATATAAACTAAATTATAAACATAAAAATTATATTTTAAAAATTACACATTATTTACCTATTAAATACATATCTTTAAGTTGCCAATTGAGTATTTCACTAAAATCAGCAAATTTAATCTCGAAACCGATTATGGGAAATGATCACAATGACCTAACCATGGTAGTTTCCAAAAACGTGATTCTCCACTTATGAGTTGAACTTCGGTAAAATCCGGTTGCAAGACTGACCTGGAGGTTTGTAATAATTTTAATACTTCCCTACTCAAAAAGATTAATATATTTGAAAGCGAATTCATACTTCATGTTACAATGGATTTTTTCACCCTACAAAAAACAGAATTAGTTTAGCAAATTGATTGATTCTAAATTATAATAGAAATATATGATTACAAACCTTTGAATCACAAAGAACCATCTCTAATGTTTGACCAAATTCTGCACTGAATGTCTTCCACAACTTTATAATTTTAACTTTAATTCTCCAATGTTGTTTGGTAGGTTTCAATGAGAAATTTCTGAGAATGACATTATGAAATCGACAATAGGAGTAGAGAAAAAACGGTTTCGTGAATGAGAGTAGAGAAAAAAAAATCTTTGTAAATCGAAGATAAGAAGAAACTCTGGTCTTTGTGAATTTGAGAATTAATGAAAGAAAGAAACGTCTATTTAAATAAAAAAATTAACAAAATCTTAGTAGGTTTAAGAATTAGTAAAGAATATTTTTTATACTTATCAATAACAAATTTTTAGGAATTAGTTATGATAATGAATAATATTCTCGTGTAAAATGATTAAATTTGTTAATCAAATTGTTAAATATATTAGGTTAACGATATAATTAGTTATGCTAACAATTTTTAACGATATATTAGATTATGATAATGATTTTTAATGATATAATTAGTTATGATAATGATTTTTAATTAAATAATATATTTTATTATTCTTTTCATAATCTTCTTTTTAGGAGAGTTAGTTATTGTTACGGTTTTATTATATAAGAGATTCCCTCTAGTACAATAATCCAGAATAAAGTGGGTTTAAGTAAACCATAACTGCTGTGTTATCCAACAGTAATCCGGAATAAAACCGATTAGCTTAATCTAAACTTGAAATTGACCCAATTAATACCCGATCAGCCTAACCAAAACTCGTTTTCACTTAAACCCCTTAAGTCGTTTTGTTACGCGAAAAATAAAAGAAAAAAACCTTCGAACCCTAACTCCCAAATTGCTAAATTCTCTCAAATCTCACTGATTCTTGTTTCGGATTTGTGTAATTGACAATGTCAATTGTCGAATTCGTTGAAGCTCGAGAGCGTGGTGGCCAGAATGAAGACGATCTCGAGGAAGAAATGAGGGAATATTATGATTTTGATGTCGAAGATGAGACAGAGAGGTTCGTCGATAAAGCTCGTTTTCGTCACAATGTGTATCCAGACACCGATAGTGATGAAGAAGACGACGAGATTGACACAGAGAGACTGACATTCACATGAGGAGATGGTAATTTGTTCAAGGGACAGACCTTCTTCAGTGGCTTAGCGTTCAAAGAAACAATGGTAGATTACGTACTCAAGTCACGTCGGAACATAAAACAGACAAGGTATGACAAGAACAAATTGTCTTATGCATGTAATGGAAGAGTTGTGATTGGAGGATCTATTGATCTACTCACAGAGGAGCTGGCAAATGGGTAGTTAGGTCATATTATTCTAGGCATAGTTGTTGGACTATTGGGCAATGTGATATGGTTAAGGTACCTGTTATAGCTTCTTTGTTCTTAGACAGGATTAGGAGAGAACCCGAGTATTTTCTGCCAATGAAAATTGAACAACTAGTTAAAGAGAAGTGGGGTATGGATGTGTCTAGACCTCAATGTCAAGCGGCTAGAAATAGGGCCTTGTTGATGATTGAGAGAGCATATGATGAACAGTTTGAGAGGTTAAGAGATTACAAAGCATAACTTTTACATTCTAATCCAAATTCTTCTGTTGTGATTGAGACAAATACTAATGAGGAAGGGCTTGAGGTATTTTCTAGGTTTTATCTGTGTTTTGATGTGTTAAGGAAATCATGAACTGAGACTTGTAGGCCTCTTATAGGCATAGATGAGTGTTTCCTTAGAGGAAAATGAAAGGATAATTGCTAGTGGCTTTAGGTAGAGATGGTAATAATGACATCTACCCTTTACCATGGGCAGTAGTTCAAGTGGAAAACATTGTGAACTGGTTGTGGTTTGTAAAGAAAATCAAAGAAGATTTGTCTTTGGTTGATGGTGATGGATATATTATAGTCTCTGATCGCCAAAAGGTAATGTTGTGTAGTTTAATTTTATTTTTCTGTCTTATGTCCATTAGATTTAGATGCAACTAATCATTGTTTATGTTTTTTTTGCAGAGTTTGATAAAGGCTGTGGAGTTAGAGCTGCTTAAGATTGAGCATAAAATGTGTGTAAGACACATTTATGTCTATCTCAGACAAAACATGGCAAAAAGACTAAGATGAAGTCATTCATATGGAACCTTACATGGAGCTATAACAAAGTAGAGGACGCATAAAATTTGAGGCACCTGATGGCTTATGATGTGGATGTGTATGAAGATGTCTTGGAGATGAATCTGAGGTTATGGTGTAGGGCATTTTGCAAATGGGGGAATTTGAAACACCTTATCCTGGACTTTTGTATATGGAGGTTTGTTCCACCCGAATCCGGCCGAAGTAGAACTAAGGCCGGTCCATGACTTTTTTGAGATTTTGCTTAGTTCGATTGTACTTAGTTAATTCTGAGATTCGTTTGATTTGTTGAAAGTTTGATAGAGATTTATTTAGAGAAATTCAAACTTTTATTCATATAATCAAGAGTTTCGATACATCGATTTGCTTGCAAACTAAGCTATTACAAATGTATGTGTCCCAATCAGCCCGAGTTCCCTTCCATTCATCCATCTTTTGGTGTTTTAGCCACGCGGTCCAGATTATCCTTCATGTTGGTTCCATCAATTCCTACAAAGGGCGTGAGGTAAGTATTTTGCAATACTTAGTGAGTACGATCATGTATCCCACAAACCTGAACGCATGCACCATGACCACCAACATTCTGCTCAATATTCTAGGCCAGTCATGGCTCTTGGTCTGTACTTGTTCGTTCAGTTCATCCGTAAGCCAGTTCGGTGTCGTCCAAAATCACTCGGGTTAGAACAGTTGGGCTGTTCACGGACACCGCCACTGGCTGACCAAGACTCGACAAGAGTAGACATAATTTGTTCTAAATACAATAAAGGTAACGACATCAAACATATTATCGTCAGAGTACATGATAAAATTAGATTGTAATCGATCATCTAGTGAGCGTGATCCGAACCAAAGGTACGGTCACGCACTCACCTCGAGTGTGGAACTCCGAATCACCGGATCCACATTCATCCCATCCTTGCCTCGATCCATCTATTCCATTCTCCTTTAATCTTCAATCACCACTTCTTCTTGTTCGGACTTAGCCAATATCTCTTGATCGTTGATCGGATCTAATCAGACTTTAGTGTTTTTATGTCTTTTTAAGTGTTTGATCGTGATTGTGAGTGTCGAAAATGGACTAAGACATTCTCTTTATATAGAGAATGTGTGGACGCGTCCACTCACAAAAATGGGTGAAACAATGTCTTTTGGCGAACCGTTCGCGTCTGTTCCGTACAGATGCGTCCCTTGCTCGATATGACTGTACCAACCGCCGAACACTAGCTGGTCAGCTAGTGAAATGGTCGATCAGCTGGCTGAGTTGGGCTATTACTTGACCGATCTGGCCCAAGCTTTAGTCTAGTTGGTCCGAGCTTAGTTAGCTCGACCTTAATTCTTTCAAGTTAGTATGAGTTTCCTTTTCAGCCTATATTCTACTTCCTCGATCTTTTTCTTGAATCTTTGGCTAACTTCCTAAGTCTTGACCATTTTTGTACACTCCTCGATCCGAGGTTAGGTGGGATGTTACAAGTCTTCCCCCCTTAGAGAGGAGTCATCCTTGAATCCAGGTAAGACTGTTCTTCCCAGTATTCCGAGAACTCGGCCTTCATTCAGTCTTCTGTCCCAAGTTACCTCTTTCGTTCCGTTGCAACCCAAACCATTTGGATCATGTAGGTATTTTTCCGACGTGTACTCTTTGTCACTCGATCAATATTACGAATTGGCTTGGCTTCCATGGTCAGATTTTCCCTTAAGTCCTTGGTTCGGCCATGATCAAACTTTGATCGGCCAAACACTTCCTTAGTTGGGAAACATGGAAGACGTTGTGGAAAACATCCATTTCCCGTGGCAGTTCCAACTTATAAGCGATCACTCCAACCCTTCTAAGTACCTTGGGCTTAATTTTCCATTCTTTGTGGTCCTTGCTCGCCCCTTGACGAGACCTTCTTTAAATAGAAAACTTCACCCACTTCGGAGGTTATGTATTTTCTTCTCTTATCGGCGCAACTCTTTTGCCAATCTTGAGTGAGAGTTTTTGATGTGATCATGGAAAGATATGAAGAGAAAGAGCCAGAGATAGCTGGAAGGATAACACGTTCAAGGGCTAAGGAGCTAGCAAAGGAAGCTCATATACTCATCACCAGCGCAGATATCGATCAAAAGGAAGCTGAAGCTGACATATTCAATATATCATCTTTGAAGATTGAAGACCCCGATAACATTCACTAGGTAACTTCGGTAATGATCTTGTACTCTTTTCCTTGGCAGGGATTTTGGTAGGTAGGAGGTTCATTGCCAAGGTTTTTAACGAGGTAAGGTCATTGCTACGTCGGATTGTCTAAGTGATGTTACAGAGGGAATAACGTGCAAGTCACATCGACTTATGCACTAGATTTATAGGCGT
>WJSH01000025.1:27353-42062 GCA_009757365.2 Lepidium campestre | reverse complement strand
CATCCACAAACCGATGGACAAACAGAAGTGGTGAACAGATCATTATCAACGTTGCTGAGAACAATGGTGAAAAGCAACCTCAAGTCTTGGGAAGCTTGTCTGCCTCACATAGAATTCGCTTCCAGCTATGTTGCAGATACAGATTTGAGGACAAATCCTTTTCAAGAGGGAGAGGATGATGTGATCATGGAAAGCTCTGAAGAGGAAGAGCCAGAGATAGCTGGAAGGATAACACGTTTAAGGGCTAAGAAGCTAGCAAAGGAAGCTCATATACTCATTACCAGCGCAAACATTGATCAAAAGGAAGCTGAAGCTGACATATTCAATATATCATCCTTGAAGATTGAAGAACCTGGTAACATTCACTAGGTTACTTCGATAATGATCTTGTACTCTTTTCCTTGGCAGGGATTTTGGTAGGTAGGAGGTTCTTTGCCAATGTTTTTAACGAGGCAAGGTCATTGCTACGTCGGGTTGTCTAAGTGATGTTACAGAGGGAATAACGTGCAAGTCACATCGACTTATGCACTAGATTTATAGGCACACCACTTAGGTTCGTATTTAAGAAGGGACGCCTTGCTATTTTTAGATTAGACTTAAGTTAGACGTTTGATTGTTTTAATTTAGACGCCTTGTTGTTTTCTTTATACGCCTTGTTGTTTTCTTTGTTTTGACCTAAACATGAGTATAAAAGGAGAGTCTTAGCTCATTTGTCTAAGGCAGCCGATTTTTAGAAGGAGAACAAAAAGAACGTATTCTGTTCTTGAGATCAAAGCATCTCCACAAGCTTGTTTATTAATCAAGTTATCACCTTACAATCCTTTGTGATTACAAGAGTGATTTCTAACCATCATAAGTGTAATTCCATCACACTTCTAAGCCGAAATCATCTTCACCTTCCACCTTCAATCACATCATCATCATCATCACTTCGTTTCTGTTTTGCATCGCCATCATTCACGGCTTCTCTTCATTCAATCACACGCATATCAGTAGTCATTCAATCAATTTCCAGCACCAATCACTCAATCATCATCATTCGGTTCCTTTCATTGCATAAGTCCAACTTTTGCTTTAGAGTAGATCGAGTGGGATCACATCAGTTTTAGTGCGGTTTTGAGTGTAAACGAGAAGAGTGAAAGAGAGACTAGTCAAAAGTGTGGGGTTTTTCATTAGCTTTCAAATAAGAGAGTTACAAACTATTTATAGAGAAAACAAACATACAAGAAGGAGCCCTAAAAGCATAAAGCAAATATGAGTCATCGTTGTGGATAAGATCCACAACAGCTCTTGTGCGGCCGCGGTTACGCCTGTACGGACGTGGATGCTTGTGGTTTACTTCTTGGGCCTTTCTTCCTTTTTTTATTTTCTAAGGCCTATGGGCTAGATACATGGCCTTAGACAAATATGTAATCGATAAATCCTTGATCAATATTCCCCCTCAAGCTAAGCCACAAGAAACCAAGGCTTAGCTTGAAATCTCATAAACGATCACCTCATGAAAAACCTTACCAAGCCAAAACCACATGGGAGAAAAGACTCGGAAGGGAAAAAGAGTATAACCATCTATGAGGAGGGCACCTTTGATCAAGGTTGGTTCGGGTCCACGAGCGTGAGCTTGCCATAAATGTGATTGCAAACTTTGGAGCTCGTGGCCTTGGTGAAAATGTCTGCAAGTTGATCCATACTTGGTGTGTAACATGGAAAGACAACGCCTTGCTCCATACGTACCTGGACTTTATGGCAGTCAACCGCTTTGTGCTTCGTCCTTTATGAAAGACCGAGTTCGATGCTATGTGGATCGCAGCTTGGTTGTCGCAATGCATGGTGATTGGATTCTTTTTCTTGCTGCCTAGATCTTTAAGAAGCGCCTTAAGCCATACCAATTCGTCTGTTAGTTTCCTCATGGTCTTATATTCGGCTTCCGCGCTAGAACATGCTACGACATTTTGCTTCTTGGTCTTCCAAGTTACTAAGTTGCCTCCAACAAATGTGCAGTAACCGGTGGTCGATCTTCTATCATTCCTATCGCCAGCCCAGTCTGCATCACAGTACCCGATAATGTTTGAGGATCCTTTCAACCATGGTCCAATGATGTTTTGTGGGAGCTTGCATGTGTTGGATGACCTGATTCACGACAAAGCAAAGGTCAGGCTGAGTAATAGTAAGGTAGATGAGCTTACCTACTAATCGCCGATATCATTGGGCATCTTCAAACGGTTCGTCATTTTTCTCTCCCTTTCGGTTGACCTTGTAGCCATCCTCAAGTGGTGTCTTCGCGGGTTTGGATCCCATCATACCTGTCTCAGCAAGTAAATCAAGGGTGTACTTCCGTTGGGAAATAAATAGGCCGTCTGAAGATCGACAAATTTCAATCCCGAGGAAGTACGTTAAGATAGGATTTGGTGGTGGCTATGCCTTCCTTATCATCACCGGAGATGATAAGATCATCGACATATATAAGCACGACCACAATACCTTGCGGCCCCTTGAGGGTGAAGAGCGTATGGTCAGCCTCCGACTTTTTGAAGCCATGGTCGCGTAGGGTGAAGCTGAGCTTATGGTACCACACCCTTGGGGATTGCTTAAGGCCAAAGATCGCCTTGCGAAGCCTTAAGACTTTTCCGAGAGTGAACTTGGACTCTAGGCCGGGCTGAGGTGTCATGTACACTTCTTCTTCAAGCTCGCCTTGAAGGAAGACATTCTTGACATCCATCTGCCACAAGTCCCATGAGAGATTAGTAGCTAAGAAAAGAACAACCCTTACCGTGTGAAGCTTAGCGACCGGGGCAAAGGTGTCAGTATAGTCAAGGCCATAGGTTTGGGTGAAGCCGCGAGCAACAAGTCGAGCTTTACAGCGTTCAATGTCCTTATTGCTCTTGTACTTAATGGTAAAACCCATTTGGATGTGACAGTCTTTTTCCCTTTGGGTAGATACGCCTCAATGGTTCTGATCCATAGCTACAGCCTCATCCCCAATTGCGTCTATCTATTCTTGCATTTGCTTAGCCTCATCAAAACTTTAAGGTACCTGATCCATTTTAATCTTGCCAAGAAAAGCATGAAAGTCAGAGGGCAAAAGGTCAATCAAAAATACCGTTTGAGCCGGGTGAGCCACGGCTTGGGAGTTGTAAAACTCCGACTCAGCATCGCCAGAGGATTGATTAGACTCATCTGTAGGCACGTCCCCTTGACTTGGTGGTTGTTCCGAGTTGGCGAACGGACCATAGGTCTTATCGGACATGGCCGCTTGTGCGGTCGAAGACGAGGTCGTGCTCCCAACGGTCGTACTAGTCATGGGACCACTGCTAGAGGCAGGGGATATTGGTGCAGCGTGGCACCAAGGTTGACCAAGAAGCACACATGCTTATATTCTCTCTGGGCCTTTTTCTATTTTATTTAAGTTATTTTAGCTTTGTTGGGTTTATTTGAATAAGGCCTTAGGGTCATGTGTTTTGGGCTTAAGTTGTGAAAGGCTCATTGCTTTTTAATGTCCAATTTCTTGTGTCCATTAAGAAGATAAGGAAGTCTGAGCAATTTAGGAACTTTTCCAATTTTCTATGGATTTTCAGTTTTTGTTAGTTTTCCTTTTATTTAGGGTTTCCTATAAGGCCTCGACCTATTAGGTTTTTAGGGTTTTCCTCAGGGAATTCACTATAAATATGTAACCCCTTCATCATTAATAAACAGAGAGAAGTTTAAAGAAAACAAAACCCTAGCATCGTTGCTCGTGTGAGAGGATCACAAACCCTAGCCGTCGTTGAGCT
Source organism: Lepidium campestre (assembly GCA_009757365.2). Taxonomy (NCBI): domain Eukaryota; kingdom Viridiplantae; phylum Streptophyta; class Magnoliopsida; order Brassicales; family Brassicaceae; genus Lepidium; species Lepidium campestre. The sequence goes on along the minus strand of WJSH01000025.1, from coordinate 38,295 downwards.
TTGCTCCCACGCCTGGAAGCCTGATAAGAGTGAACTTCGAGTTCTTCTTATTGGTAGACGGTCCCTTGTTGATTTAGTACATCAGGGTTGAGCGTATCTATCCCATTGCCGTCGTCTTCATCATTCTGCCGCCGCCGTCCACATTCACCACCGCCGCCACCACTTGAAGTCGCTGCCACTTCTAACCCTAATCCGCCACCGCCTTTCTTTCCTTTGCTTCCGCCACCACCTTGTGTCGCCTCTAGAGATCAGAAACCCTAATCTCTTTAGTGCGCTACACCAGATATGACCGTGGAGATGTCTGTGGGTGACATTGGTAAAGTTCCCGCGGCTTGCCCCGGTCGAGGCTGCGGCCTGCCCGTGGTATGCGGCCCACCCGTGGTCAATGATCCGCGGTCCTAAGGACTATCCAAACTTGTTGCGGTTTGAGGGATTACCATTGGTTCAGCAACCCTTGGTGCCTCAATGTTGTATATCAATGCCAAGATGATTAAGAAGGAATTATAGGCTTGTGGGCCGATCTAGAGAGGGTTGAGGTAAGTCTTTTAGTTGATCCCAAATTTTTTCTCCAAAGTACCCGCGGTCTTCAAAGAATTTGACATCTCTCGACACATGAACCGTCTTTTCTTCGGATCAAAGCACTTATACCCGTTTTGCATGGTGGAGTAACCTATGAACATACAATTCTTGCTCTTGGCTCCAAGTTTGTTCCTAAGCTCTCCGGGTACTAAGACATAACAAACACAACCAAACACACGTAAGTGGTCCAAAGATGGTTTAGTTTTATTCATTACCTCACAAGGTGACACATCTTTAAGGACTTTAATCGGTGTTCGATTGATCAAGTAGCATGCGGCCATAACCGCATCTGCCCAAAACTTCTTTGGGACGTTCATGTAAAACATCATTCAGCGAGTCACCTCCATCAAGTGGCGGTTCTTGCGCTCAGCCACGCCATTTTGTTGAGGGTTATATGGGCAGCTTGTTTGGTGGACTATGCCTTGTTTGCTCAAGTGTTCTTGGAAAGCTTTGCTCATATATTCGCCTCCATTATCGGTTCTAAGTACCTTTAATTTTGAGTTGAATTGGTTAGATATATAGTTCTCAAAATTTTTAAAGGCATCAAACACTCGATCTTTAGATGGCATCAAAGTTATCTAAGTATATTTCGATTTTTCATCTATGAATGTGACAAAGTATCTATGATTATCTCTAGATGCACAAGGTGAAGTCCAAACATCGGAATGAACTAGATCAAAATACTTTTCATAGATAGTAGAAGATAAAGAGTAAACCGATTTGCAATGTTTTCCCAAAATGCAAGCCTCACACTCAAGATTATCAAAAGAAATACTAGGTAACATAAATTCCAAAGCACGAGAATGAGGATGGCTAGTTCTAGCATGCCAAATAGAGCTACTCAAGCTACCAACAACCGAATTAGAAACAAACAAGCTACTACTATGAAAACGAGATAAAAGCTTAGGGTCTTCGAGGATGTAAAGTCCGTCTTTGACTCCACCTTTCCCGAGCAAACTTCCAGTCTCAATATCCTGAAAACACGTCATTAGGCCCAAATCTTACAAAGCAATTAAGATACAAACCCGCTTTCCTAACCGACAAGAGATTAGAGGTGAACTCGGGCATAAAGAAAGCTTTAGACTTCCTTTCAAAGAGCTCTAAGTTCCCTATTCCACTAACCGATACCTTATCTCCATTGGCTATAACCATATTCCCTAAAACCTTTTTTATGTTGGTGATAAGACTTGGGTCACTTATCATGTGATGAGAAGCACATGAGTCGACAACAAATGGTTTATGGGATTTACTAGAGTAGAGAGAGATACTAGAGTCCTTGAGGGTTTTGAGTGAGTTGATTAAGGCCTCAAGATCAGCCTTCCTTATCACGTCACCTTGGAACGAGGAAGGTGCAGCGGTTATGGTCTCGGGTTCCTTTGGAGTCGAGGTTGATGCAGAAGCTTGATCATCGCCGGCTTCTTGAGACATGTTCGCCCGTGGCTCTTTGAACTTTCTCGGCTTGAGATGAGGATGGAGAAGCCAACACTTATCCTTCACGTGTCCTTTCTTCTTGCAATGGTCGCAAAAGAGCTTCTTCCTATCCTCGAAAGGTTTGACTTGACCCTTGTTTGCCGAAAGAAGGCCTCCATTTCCTTTTCCACCGAATAAGCCAATAGACCCTTGCTCCTTTTGGACTTGAGCACACACCTCTTCAAGCTTGGGAAGCTTCTTAGATCGGAGGATGTGCTTGATTAAGTCATTGTAGTTAGGATTCAAGTTTTGAAAGAGGCCAAACACCTTGTCTTGATCGTTTCTCTCACGTATTACCTTGGGGTCGTTGAAGCTCGAACGAAGCATATCAAGTTCTGCCCACAAAGAACGAAACTTTCCAAAATACTCCGAGAACTCCATCTCTTCTTGGTATAGAGTGGAGAGAGCTTTCTTCACTTCAAAGACCCGAGTGAGGTTTGAAACATTACCGTAGACATTCTTGAACGTATCCCAAAGCTCATTTGCCGTCTCGCAATAGGATTAGCCTTCAAGGATAGGTGGATCCAAAGATTTTTGGAGAATGGCGAGCACCACTTGGTCAGTTTGAAACCACTCGTCATTTTCTTCAAGGTCTTCTACCTCATCTTCCTCACTTGAAGGATCTTCTTTGGTCGGCTTTTCCTTCACAATGTGGCTCCAAAAACATTTTCGACCACAAAGAGCAGTTTTGATCGTCCTTGCCCATAGGAGATAGTTCACTCTTTGAGGACAATAGGAACAAAAATTGGCTTAGTGTTTTCCATGGTAAGCTTGAGACGAAAGGTACAAGCTTTCTTGCTTATACTTGATAAAGGTTGAGACTTTCTTCAAGATAACAACCAAAGATGAGACCTATAAGCGAGATTCAAGAGAAAGATTGAAGCTTTCTTTGAAAAATCAGTAAAGGTTGAAGCTTGGATCCGTACAACAATGGCGAAGATGGAAAGATGAACAAAGGTGAGAGCTTTGAGCTTCCACTTGGTAAAGATCGAGATTTTATTATATAAAACAGCCAAAGACGAGAGCTTTAAGCAAAACTCAACAAAAAGATTGGAGCTTTTGTTGAAAAATGCGAAAAACTAAGCTTTTCCACGAACAACAATGTCGGATGGTGTACGGACACACAAACTCAGAATGAACAAGCAAGAAAGAAAGATGAAAGAGAGAGTGAGAAACCCCAAGAGAAATGAAGAATGGGAGAATAAGGATCAAGATCGCTCTGATACCATGAGAGTTTTAGTGTAGTTTTAAGTGTAAACGAGAAGAGTGAAAGAGAGACATAGTCGAAAGTGTGGGGTTTCTCATTAGCTTTCAAATAAGAGAGTTACAAACTATTTATAGAGAAAGCAAACATACAAGAAGGAGCCCTAAAAGTATAAAGCAAAGATGAGTCATCGTTGTGGATAAGATCCACAACGGCTCTTGTACGGCCGCGGTTACGCCTGTACGGACGCGGATGCTTGTGGGCTACTTCTTTGGCCTTTCTTCCTCTCTTTTATTTCCTAAGGCATATGGGTTAGATACATGGCCTTACAAAAATATGTGATCGATAAGGCCTTGATCAATATTGAGCTTCCTTCATTTTTATCTTTATGTACTTGATCTTTTTCGTGGTTTTATTCACGATTTCCGCCCATTAATACTACGCTCGCCCACTTGGGTCCAACATAAAAGGTCCGGCATAACTGTCCATAGAGGGCTTCATATGGCGACATTCCAATAGTAGCTTGAAAGCTATTATTATACACAAATTTGACCAAGTGAAGATGAAGTTCCCATGATCCGCCCCAATCTAGAACACATGCTTGCAACATGTATTCCAAGATTTGTATGATACGTTCAGATTGCCCATCGGTCTGTGGATGGTAGGTCGTGCTCATGTTCAATCTCGTTCCCAAGGCCTCTTGAAATGCTTTCCAAAATTGAGAAGTGAAACGTGAGTCGCGGTCGGAGACTATGCTAGCCACTCCATGCAATTGAACTATTTCACTTATTTACTTTTTGGTTACTGTCTCAGCAATGTCCATATCCTTAATTGCCATGAAGTGAACCGACTTGGTCAATCTACACACGTCCACCCAGATAGCGTTCTTCTTTGACTTAGCCCGTGTTAAACCAATCACGAAATCCATTGTAACATGGTCCCATTTTCACTTGTAACATGGTCCCATTTTCACTTGGGAACTTGATGCTTAGTTTTGATCAATTAACAGGTCGAGCACTTACTTATCCACTCGGTCACGTTCTTATTCATTCCAAGCCAATGACAATACCGTTTAAGATCATAGTACATCTTATTTATTCTCGGATGAATGGAGAATTTGGACTGATGTGCCTCTCGAAGGATTTCTTCCTTCAACTACTTATCATTTGGGAGACTTACTAGACCATTCACCACGATGGTCCCATTATTTGATATATGATACTCGGTTTTATCATCAAGCATGACTTTGTTTTGGTTTTCATCATTCCCTTGTGATATTCTCATCTGAGTCAATAGATCGGCTTGATGTGTGGCCTTTAAGCCCAAAGGTTCCATGCCTGCGGACACTGCATTCAGTTGCAATATCTCAAGCATGTTAACCATGATTTACGCATCCCTCTCGGCTGCAACATCGATTTGCCTCCTACTCAAGGCATCTGCTATTTGGTTCGTTTTACCCGGGTGAAAAACAATGTCTAGATCGTAAACTACGACCAGCTCCATGCATCTTCTTTGCCTTAGATTGAGTTTTGGTTGTGTGAATATGTGCTTTAGGCTCTTATCGTCGGTGAAAATTTGAACTTTTGCACCATATAGATACGACAGCCAAGTCTTCAACGCGAAACCACTACGGCCATTTCCAAGTAGTGTGTAGGGTAGTTTACTTCGTGCTTTCATAATTGCCTTGAAGAATATGCGATCACACAGCCCCTTTGCATCAACACACAACCCAATCCCGGCTTTGAGTCATCCGTATAAACCACATAAGGTTCATTGGCTTAAGGCAAAGTTAGGACCAGAGCGCTAGTCAACCGAATCCAGAGAACCACCTTTCGCATTTGGCCGTCCACTCAAATTTGGCAACATTTCCAGTCAACCGAGTCATTGGTTGGGCCAAATTTGCAAATCTTTTCACAAACTTTCGATAATATTCAACCAGTCCGAGAAAACTACGGATTTCTGTGGCGTTCCTTGGTCTTGGCCATTCCTTTATGGCCTTTATCTTGTCTGGGTCCACAGACACTCCTTGTTCCAGCACAATGTGTCCAAGGAAGCCAACACTTCTTTGCCAGAATCTGCATTTACTCAACTTTGCAAATAGGTTGTGTTGTCTGAGTCTTTCTAGGACTGCCTTGAAATGATGTTCATGTGTTTCTCGGTCTTTAGAAAAGTCAATTATATCATTAATGAAGATGATAGCAAACTTGTCCAAACTATCACAGAAGATGATGTTCATCATCTTCATAAAGGCTGTGGGAGCATTGGTTAACCCAAAAGGCATCACAACAAACTCGTAGTGGTCGTACCGAGTCCGAAAGGCCGTCTTCCGAACATCAGCTGGTTATGTAGGAATTTGATGATAACATGAGGCAAACTCGATCTTAGAAAACCACTTTGCACCTCTGAGTTGATCCAATAACTTATCTATCTAGGGTAAAGGGTACTTGTTCTTAATAGTAACCCGATTCAATCTCTGGTAGTCAATGCAAAGCCTTAGGCTTATGTCCTTTTTCTTCACGAACAGTACTGGTGGACCTAAGGTGAACTACTCGATCGTATAAACCTTTTTCCAAGCAACTCCTCCAACTGTTTTTTAACTTGGTCATCTCGGCCAAAGCCATTCGATAAAGAGATTTAGAAATTGGAGTTGTGGCGGGCTCAAGTTTGATGGTGAATGGGTTAGACAGATCCGGCGGTAAGCCATTTACATGTTCAAACACATCTGGAAACCCACTCACAACCAGAATATCTTTTAATACTATGTTTTATCCGTCTTCTGTCGATGTGATTGTGGCTAAGTATGCTTCATAACCATTCTCAAGTATTCGTTCCGCCTAGTTTGCTGAGATTACAAAGCATCTGAGAGTTGATCGAATTCCTTGGAATTTCAACGACCATACCTTCCTTTCAAACCGTACTCTTTTGCAGTGATAATCAAGGCTGACCTTGTATTTTCCCAGCCAATCCATAGCCAAAATTACTTTGTGATTCTCGAGTTGGGTCACGACTAGGTCAACATACATTTCCAAGTCCTTGATCCGAATGGTATGTTGCTGGATGCCCCAAAGGAACACATTAATTGGTCGCCTTTTGCCTTCATTATCTCGAATCCATCTTTGGATTCTTTCTCGAACCGTCATTTTTCCCACATCTCAAGACTCACGAAACTATGTGTAACCCCCGAGTCAAAGAAAGTGTTTACCAAGACATCACCAACATACAAGGTCCCTACACATTCGTCTAAAATACTAACCACCTATATGTACATGCATGCACTTTTTCCCAAACACTTAGTAAAGGGAAGAAAACTCACCAGTGATTGTACTGAAGTCACTAGACATGCCAGTTTTCTTTTATAGCTCGTAAACTCATGGTACTCTGGTAGGCCACTTTGCCGCTGAAGCCAGATAATTCCTTCCGTGATTCACCTTCTGCCCAACTTGGTTCTCCACGATTAGCTTTGGGTATTCACTTTTAAAGTGTTCCGGTATCCCGCAATTATAACAAGTCCGGGCTGCACTACCGACCATCCCATTACCATGATCAATCACTTGGCAGTTTTTGGTCATGTGCTCGTTGCTTCCACATTGAGTACATGCGCCGAGTGCCCTCCAACATTAGATGCCATGTCTCTTACCACATGTCACACATTCTTTGCGCGCCTCTTCCGACTTTGTCGGGTTATCCATCTTTTTCCACTTTCTTTACTTTTCCCCAAACTTATTTGGGGTAGAACGAGATTGATAGGACATCCTTTTCAATATGTTCTCTTCTTCGAGACCCAATTCAACCATGGCAACCTTTTCAACGAGTTTAGAGACTGAGTTAAAGTTTTGGACGTGCAAATTATTGCGTATCTCTACCTGTAACCCACACTTGAACCGCTGAACTTGGGCATGCTCTTCCTCGAGTTCACGTCCGACAAAAGTTTAAGACGATTAAGCTCTTCCTTATAGTCCTGCATTGTCTTGCCACCTTGAACTAAGTTTATTTAGACCGACTCGAGCCGATCCCAAGCTTACGGTGGAAAGTATTTCTTGTTGAATTCACCTTCAAAATCCGGAAAGGAAATTACGTTATATCCTTTACGTTTTTCTATGGAAATCCACCAATTGTGTGCATCCCCTTCAAGGAAATGGATCGAAATTTCTTTCCAAAAATCCTCAGGGCAACGAGTGGAACTAAAGTTCCTTACCAACCGGCTCCTCCATTCATCTGCCACAACCGGGTCAGAGCTTCCAAAGAATTGCTTTGTTCTGAGTCTAGACATATGCTCAAGCATAGTCAAATAACTCACCATTTTAGTTGCGGACTTTACCCGCTAGTTTTGATACCCGTGCACTAACAATTACGGTTTTTTACTACCAAATTAAGTATTTGTGTGTTAGAAGGGTTACTAGTAGACAGATTATTCGTAGTCTGGTTCATTTTACGCAAGCCGGGTGAATTTCCAGTAGACGGATTATTCGTAATCTAGTTCCCAGTCACATGCACACCGGCTGGTGGTGTAAGCACACCGGTCAACACGATCATTTAAGCCATAAATTGCCTCATCATATTCCACTGCCCACGCGAAAAAGGCATTCCGGTATCACCACCAGGATCCTCTTGATCCTAGGGTTGGTCCACATCTAAAGACTCAGCTGTTCCCTCATGATTCTCATTTTTTAACCCAAGCGGATTCGCGGTTTAGATTTCAACCTTTTCTGTTTTAGTCACCATATTTTGTTCGACCACGTGTCCAGTCGGGTAAGGATTTTTTTGCATTATCCGGGTTATCCATGATCTTGCTTGTTCCAACATCCTAGTCCGTTTTGGACTGTCTCTTTGTATTCTTAGTCTTTGCCATATGCAAAACCGTTTAGAGTTAGATTCTTATGAACATACTTGGATGATCCGACATGAGCCTTTAAACCGGATGGATGGTGGTGACTGTACAAACCCGCAACGTGTTGATAAACACTATAAATAGCTTCATTATCATGTATTTTCTAGTTCTTTTCATATCGCTTAGATCCTATATTCACTCACTTCAGTATAGTTTTGCATTCATTTCGCGTTTTAGAGTCCTAGAACTAGAAAGTCGCGTCTTGTTGTCTTTTTGGGTCTTTTAGGTGGATTAGAGATCGATCACACGAATACGGATTGGAGATCGAGGAGGAACAAATGGATATCGAGCTATATGCAAAGATGAGAAGAATGCACTAGCTAAGGATGGATTGTAGATTAAAAGAAGAAGGAGAAAGATCGAAGATGAGCCGCGACTGGCTGGACCAAAGGAGAGACCGGCCGAGGCCACGGCATGACCGGCCCAGCATCGATCAAATTCGACACAAATCTCTCGGACCGGTCGAGCAGACTTCACGACCGATCGGTAGCAGATCATGATCGGTCCAACATCAGACCATATTTCTGAGACATGTACGGTGACTGGCCGAGGACACACAGATACCGGCCGAGGATGGGCCGCGACCAACCAGACGCATTCAAGCAACCAAAACCCAGAAGATCATAACCGGTCCATCTCAACCCGAGACCGGCTGGTCACGAGCCACGACCGGTCGGGCACCAAAGTGATTTTTGATGCAAGAAGCCGCGACCGGCCAGTCCTGATGCAATGGAGATGCAGCCACATCACATTATCTCGGGTTTGACCTAATTTTCCGGGTCAACCCATTAGACTTGTTTTGTTTTCTTTCCCTTTTGGAACCCTAAATATTTTAGGGCCTCTTATGTGTTTTGAGACATAAGTCTTTTTCATCTTACCTTTTTAAGCCACCTTTAAAAGGATTTGGAAGACTTAACCTTGGATGATGATCTTTGGATCATCATCTCCTATCTATTAAAGATTTTTATTTCCCTTATCTCTTTATTATGTCTTTGTTTATCATTTATTCTCTTTGTTCGCTTTATCTTTGTTTCATCATGTGTGAGTAGTGAAATGATAGGTGATATACACTGTAAATAGCTTTATTAACATGCATTTCCTAGAACATTTTGCATTAGCTAAGTCTCTTGTTTACCTATTTTAGTGTAGTTTTGCATCCATATCATCACTTATAGTCCTAGACTTAGAGAGTCGTATATTTTGTGTTTTTGAATCTTATTGAGGTGGATTGGAGATCAATGGAGATGGAGATGAGCAAAGGAACCTTGAAGAGGGCAAGAGTGAAGGATGGAATGAAGGAAATGAGTGGAAGATGGAGTGATGAAGTTGAAGAAGAAAGAAAAAACAAGAGAAGGACAAAACCAAGAAGACTAGAGAGAAAGTCGCGGCCCGCGACCGGCCGAACTCACCCTGAGACCGGCCAGTCACGACTTGACCAACCGAAGAAGGCTCACGACCGGCCGATCCTGAGCAACGACCAACATGGCGTCGATGCGAGGAACGACGTACGCCCATCGACTGACCGAGGCGAAGACACGACCGGCCGAACCAAACACATGACTGGCCCGACACCGTTACTTGATTTGCTGTTTACCCCAGCGATCGCCCGAACCTAAATGAAGACCGGTCGAGGATGAGACACGACCGGCCGGACCCGAGATGAGAGCCACAAACCAAAACCCAACGATTGGCCAAGGAGAGCCCATGACTGATCGATCCCAAGCCGCGACCGGCCGGTCCTAGGCCGCGAAAGCCTTTTATTTTACTTTTAACTTGGGTAATTCCTTGTTTATCCCGGGTTGACCCGGTTTATTTTTAGGATTTTTGGCAACAATATAAAAGCCCAAAACCCTCTGGATTTTAGAGAGAACAAGGAAGAATCTTGGATGGATTTATGAGCATTTCTCTGTTTCATCAATTAAAAAGAGTTTCTTCTTAACCCTTTCCTCTTTTGTTTGAATATGTGTGAGTAGTCATCTAATGGGTTAAAGGGTAGGTAGATCTAGGGGATAATGAATGAATCTTGATGCTAGGTTGTTAGATCTGTAGATCCTCCACTTAAGATATTATTAATGCTAGCTTTAGCTTAATCAACTAGTAAACCTTGATGGTGGGAAAGACATCGCCCGAGAGGTGTTTGATGAAAGTCCTGAAAGAGTCTTTTTATGGGTTTTCCTTCCCTAGCCAATGAGAGTTGATGTTAGGGTGGAAAACGGTCTTTGTGAGCTTGTGTGCTAATGCTTGAGACTGTAGGAGAGCAAATGAGAGTTTAGCTTAACCTATTGATCGCATAGGGGTCAATGCCATGAGAATGAGTTGATCTAGATTGAATGAGCCTCATTCCCTAGGATGATTCTTGTTAGTTGAAACCTTTAGCATCTTGAGTTGTTTGTTATCCCTCTAGATTGATTGTCTGTCCTTAGATCCATTGCTTTTAAATCATTTATAACTTAAACTGTTTTTAGTTTGCTTGCTTTCAATTAAGTTGTTACCAAAACCAAACCATTATCTTCTTTAGCTCAAATCGATTCCTTGGAATCTCATCGTGTTAGTTCTAAGCTCTTTGTGGATTCGAACCTCAAGTGCTACAATGTCACAATTGTTTGCATTTGTTGTATTTATTTGATTGTTTAAAAAGCAAACATCAATAGGTTGATGGTTAGGTAGATTCTTGGGGTTTTGATTGTTAGATCTTGAAGCTAGGTTGTTAGATCTTTAGATTCCTTCACTTAAGGTGATCTTAATGCTAGGATTGAAGTAGCTAATCAAGACTAGATGTTAGGAATTTCATCGCACGAGAA
>WJSH01000020.1:7624-24530 GCA_009757365.2 Lepidium campestre | reverse complement strand
TGATGAGACAGATATGAGCATGACAAATTACAATGTTATTCTAGAGCATGCTGATGGTGGAACTCTGAAGCAGTTACTGCAGCGCAATCATCCAAGAGGATTGCGGTTGGGTGACGTGAAATAGTTGGCCCACGATATCCTCAGAGGGCTTGAAGCCATTCACTCCCACAACTTTGTGCACTTTGAAATACAGCCTTCGAACATACTACTCAAATGAATAGATAAATTCTGGAAACAAAGCGGTTTTCATGCCATCATTGCAGATTTTGGTTCAGCTATGGATTCCGATGGTCCGTTTCAATACGGCGAACGAGTGGCACACAAGAAAGGAGGTAATAGATATAAGGCTCCGGAACTTGTAGCCCACAGTACAGTTAACGTTAAAGTCGACATTTGGACTTTCAACTGTCTAGTTTTAGAAATGCTACTTGGAATATATCATTGGAAAAAATACCAAGAAGGAACATGGACCAGTTCTATGTATCTCAACAACGAAATGCCTAGTATTCCAGATTGCCTTCCTGCTGAAGCAATAGATTTTTTCCATGGATGCTTCAACAGGAATCTGGATGAAAGATTGGGGGCTACTGAACACCTACACCACCATTTTTTAGGTCTCCAATTCATTTTTTGTAGTATTTAATATGTAATACTTCGTAAAACTTTGAAAAACTAGTTTCAGTTTTGTAGTATTTAATATTTAATATTTAATATGTATGGCTCCAATCTGTCATGGCGAGAATTAGTTATATAATACAGATTCTCTTAAATTCACGTGTGCTTAAACAAAGTACCATAAAACCAAGTTTACGTAGTTATCATAAACAATACATAGTTATTCAACATTAATTTAAACCATTCTAGTAAATTAGCCATCAATATACATTAACAACATAAAGAGAAGGCTACAAACAATTTGATCAACAAACCTATAATAACAACAGATATCTCTTTTTGGCTTATAATGGTTTGGCTTAATTTATTATATGGTATGGTTTCAACTCTTATTCCAGATCTTAATTTTTGTCTACAAAGTTTGTCCTTTAAAAATGATTTGTCAGAAGCAAACAACTCTTGTCCTTCTAAACTGATTTTCAGAAGCAATCAACTTTTTTAAAAAAACATAGTCGATTGAAACATATTAAGAAACATAGAAAGAATCCTTAAGCAACAGACGAAGGATTCCACAAGAGCCGCAACATACTAAGAAACGTACAAATGACAAGAGCTGCTACATATTAACAAACAACACAAAGCAACTACATAAATCATAAATTCATCTTACCCAAACGGGGAATCATATTACCCAAACTACTTTAAGAACCTTGCAATCACATTTTTCAGCTTCTCAATCTCTTTTTCCAGATCTTGGATACACATCTTGTTATCATAGATATCTCTAGCGTGGTATTTGGTATTGTGCTTCAAGCTTTCCACCTCATCTTCAATTGCATGGTCCCATTGTTTACAATGATGGAGTCCATCATCCTGCAAATAAGATGTGTTCTTATGATGTCCCATTCACCATAAATTAAAATTTCATGATAGTACTCTTTTGTTCTTACCTCATACACCTCATTAGTGAACCAAGTCTTCTCGATTTCTTGTGTTTTCTCACGCTTGATCTTTCCACCACAAGGACAAGAAGTAGGGATACAATAGTCAGAATATTTAACCCAACCTTTGTATTTCTCTAACCTGCAATCTTCTTTATACTCCCTTTCATTCGGGTCCTCATTTTGGTCGAATGAGCTATCACTCATGCTGGAAATTCAAAGAAAATAGCAAATAAATGTCAGTAAGAGGAAATATAAGCAAAGAAAATAGCAAATAAGGAAATGAACTTAAACTGAAAATGTAAAGCAAAGTTATGAGGAAAACCTTGTAAAGAGAATAGGTGGAACTCGAGTATAGAGAGAGAAGTGAGAGATAAGAGAAGTGAGGGATAAGAGAAGTGAGAGTTTGTATAATTGTGGTAGATTTAAGGGAACATGGAATCCAATGTGAAAGAATTGGGATTGGTGTGGTTTAAAAAATTAGAATTTAACTTTGGAGGGAAACGTTTAAAATTTTTAAAATTCACACGAGGACACAACCGTGGGACCCTTGCTTAAGGAGGAGAAACTCAATTACATCATGACAGAAATTAGACATGATCCGACACAAATAAACGTGGGACCCTTTCTTATTTGCTTTGTGTCAATGTTTATCCGTTTATTCCTCTAGAGAAAGAGAGTGAAGAGTAGAATATTTATGTGATTGTTTTGAAGATAAGGCATAATGGGCCAAATAATAGAAGCCCAATAGCATCACGTTAATTAAATTATTGGTTTTGAGCTTAATCGGCGTAAAAGATAAAATACAATATTAAATTGAATTGTTCAGTTTGGTTCATTAAGTGTAAACCAATTCAATTCATTCGGTCGATTATTTATTAAATTGAATTGCTCGGTTTATTACCTCTTAACCAATTCAATTCTATTTTGCCTCCTCAATACAAACCTTCTCTACCGAGTAGAAGGTCTAAAGGGCAACTAAATGTGAGATCGATGGGGCCCACTTTTCCTTTTATAACTTGTTAGCCTTTACGCAACTCATAAACGTCATCTGCCCTTATACGTTGGCCGATTGGGCCTCTGTATGGCCTTGAACTTGCGCTCTCACAGACCATATATAAGTTGTACTACTTATTCTTTACACAACTCCCTAACTTAAATGACTTTTTGCATTCACGTAACACTAAGACGTGCCTGTTCAAATTATAGCCATCAGACATAACTCTATTTCTCTATATATATGTGGTTTGTACATTTATCCATAATCTGCACCAATATATCGAATACTAATTGTTCTTCTTCTTCCTGCTTAGGTAATGAATATCTTTGATTCTATGGCTTGGCCTAACTCAAAGATTCTAAGAAGAGGAAGCCATTGTGTTGTTCATCTGGCAACACGTTTGGATCCGTCGGGACAACCTGAGAACATGGTGATTAAATCAACTGAGTTGTCAAACACGAAAAGTCTTGTAGGTGAAGAAAATCTTTTAAGTTCTCTATGCTCACCTTATGTTGTTAGGTGCGATGGACACGAGATCATTCGTGATGATGAAGACACGCATTATAGAATGATCCTAGAGCATTGTTCCAGTGGATCAGTCAATGGAGCACTCATCCTTAGTTTTTTGGAGGTTTGCCATTGAATGATGTCAAACATTACGCTCAAGATATACTCAAAGGACTTCAGTATATACACAGACACAACATCGTGCACTATGACATTACCCCAATAAACATCTTGCTAACCCCTCACCAAGGATGTTTACAAGGTAATGGCTTGGTGGTAGTAATTGAGGATTTTGGTTCCGCCTTGGAGATTGATTCGGGTGATTATGGTACCAAACCTGATCATCACACCGACGATCAAAGGTACATGTCGCCATAGCTTATCGCCTTCCAAAGTTGGCTTCAAAGTCGACATTTGGTTATTCGGTTGTACGGTATTACATATGTTAACAGGGAATTTTCCATGGAAGGAGCATGTGGTGAGTTTGAGAGGTGTGAATTGGCACTCGCTCATTGGTCACACAAGCTATGTTCCATGTGCTGACTGACCCATCACTACTTGAAGATGCACAAGATTTTCTGTGGAAATGTCTCATAAGAAATTTTGGCGTCTGTTGGGGAGTTAATGAACTACTTGGCCATCCATTTCTTAACGTATAACCTTGTTATTCAGTAGTTATTCACTAATAATTCACTATTTACTATTTAACATTGTGATAACATTTCACTCTTCTCTTTTGTTTGGTGTTACATGCATTTTACTCATTCTTAACGTGTTGGACTCACAAATGTGCTTTCAAACATAAACTAATTAGAATTCATATAACATTCAATTACATTTGGACCATAACATTTACTATTTCCATAAACAAAATCAATTACTAGTGTAGAGGGTATTTTTGAACTTGTTATGCCCTTACCAAAACACTATAGTATTATCACTGCATATATGTCCACAACAGAAATCAATACTTTCAGACTTGGAGTCAATATTTTTGTAAATACGTTTTATGTTGCGTGAAAACATCCTTATTTTGACTAAATTGATCTGTTGTATAACAACTATCTTAGTATAACAACTTTCTAATGTAAAACTCCATACAAATACATGGGGAATTTTGAACATTTTTCCAAACTACTCGTGGCGCGTTAACCAAATCTCCTTGCCGACACTACGCTTTGTTGATTCCCCATGTAGTCATGATTCCTCATTTCAACAGGACTAAGAGTAGGGTGCCAATTTTAAAGCCCTACAAAGCCCCTGCACTGGATCATCCCGATTATTAATGTGCTCATATGTACAAACTGTAAGATTTTTAACTTAGTTCAAACAGTATGATTACTTGCTACCAAAAAAATGTTACCAACATTTACAACTTTGTACAATATCGCCACACTACTACAACTAATCTCTAAGATGTGGAATTGGAAAGTTGTGTGCATTTGAACCATCTTCAGGGAACTGCATTTTGAAGAGGTCAACTGCTAATTTTTTCCTGATTACCTGTACATTCTTATCACACAAACCGTCAAATCCAGCATCCATAGCAAGACATTCTATATATTTAAGAGCATATACTCCACAGTCTCCAACTTTAGTATTCCGAGGGATACTTCTTTCTGTCTTTCTATGGACTTTATCCTCTCAAACGTCGAAGACTTATTCCAATCAGTGTCCTTTGCATAGAAATCCAATATTGCACCCACCATCGTCCTAAGCGGATCAACAGCCTCAATGATCTCTTCATCGCTTGAATGGTCAGGAATACTACGTACACATTTATGATCGGCTTAGTAAAATCAACATCACATGCAATCCAATGATTACCTCTGACGTAAACTACTATATATAAATGTTCTATATCATACAATCATTTTTTGTTTGTAACTGCATCCTCTGGTAGCCGACCCTCAAAATGACCAACATAACAATCACTCACCCATAAATTCAAGGGTTTCATCAAATATTGGATGCTGTCTCTTTTCATATCATGTACTAACTCCTTGCAAATAAAGTCAGTCTTGGATTATATGGTGAATCTGGTCCTATAGACCGTAGTCGGAATAGCCTCATTTTCTGTGAAATATGCTATCAATAAACAAACACCATGCCTCCATTAGAAAATAAAACAATGCACTTCAAGATTGATGTGTTCATATCCAATTAGAAGTACACATACTAAGTCTTTCAGCCATCCATTCAGTGAATTATCTTTTTTTTTTCAGAAACTCCTAGGCAATCTCAGAACTTTGTAAAACTTAACATCCACCTCCTTACATGATGATGCACTGCCAAACCAAAAATCACATCACATACCTCACTTAACCATCATATATAACACAAAATTTGGTCACATATCATAACTACTAACGCGTACACTTACCTCATAAATAACTGTAGCCGGCCAAACTTTATTTTATGATCAGCATCCCGTTTCGTGTTTATTGCAGCTTCCATGACGCATTTAACCGTTGAATTTCCAACAAATAGATGTTTTTGAGACCTGGCCAACTGAGGAACACGCTTTGACATAACAGACATGCTATCCACCATTTCAAGACCACAAGTTATAGCTTTCACTGCTACATCCACTATGCTTCCTACCAACTTTATTCTACTGTCAACTGATGAGGATTCCTCTATGGTGTTATTAGCTTTCCTAACTTTTTATGTAATATCTTCCACGTTATTTTGTCCTACCAAACACATTTCTTTCATCTTCTCCTTTTCTCCCTGCTTAACACCTCTCCCCTTTTGCTCTGCCCCCATCCCATCTAACCCCTTTCCATCTACAACATTTTCTAACTTTTGTTTCTTCCGCTTCACAAGCCTTGACACCGGTAAACCATCATCGTCTACCTCTTTCTCTCCCAACACCCATGACTGATGGCACATACATCAAAATATAATATCAAACCACATAACTCACCTCAATATTAAAAATTTAAAGTGTTAATACTACCTATTATACACATCTTACCATATCATCGCTTTCTCCCTCTATTTCATCACCAAGTCCGACAACATTATCTCTTTCATTGAATGTTTTGAGTCTCTCGTTCTTTGAGTTTGGAGTAAGAGAATCGACGTTGAGGTAGGGGTTCAGTCATTTTCTATTTTGTTTCCCATCCTCTCTTCTACCCATTACCTCTTTTAGGCATTGCTCGATTCATACTAGCATTTCCTCTATGTTTCTACTGGCATTCTTCGGACCACTGCATTCTCCCTCTCCTCTCAGCTCCTTGATGCTTTCCTATATTCTGCCTAACCGTTGTTCATGCAAATATTCTGTTTCCTCGTGTCTTGCTACTCTCTCTGACACTTCTTTCACACTTTTTTCAATTACTTCAACCATTTTAACTACGTTCTCCATTTCTGTCCCACCCTTAACCTCCAGCTTTTTCGTAGACTATTATGTTTAAACCAAAACTACAATACGTAAGTATTGAGATCAACATATCTAAACTAATGATTAAATAGTAGCAGCATGATTCATTTGCTATAAATTACAACCTTTAATACTTTGCTGCACTTCTCCTTTCTCTCCTCCTTATGTGATTTTTTCGTACACCTCTTTCCCGCATCTGCCTTAACCTCAACCTCCAGAGCAGACTTATCAACACGACCAAATAATATATTCACCAACAACTTGTCCAGCCTTGGATCCTGTTCATGGAGATTTTCATCCTCCAAATAGGAAACCTCTCTTCTACAGGTATCGGCTGCATGTGCCTCACACTCATCTGCATTACACCCAACAACCATGTCAGTTCACCATTCTACGTACGCACTACAGCTTCCTACCCGTTCATTAAATCAATTACAATTGCTCGTTTCATCGCTAAGTAATTTTAGAAAAACTGGTTTCTCATTTGACCTCTTCCACTTTTTTGACCGCTTCTCCCATGTCAAACTCTCTAGGACGATACTTTTCCCATCTAAGTAATGGCGGACCCTCACAGTTTTCTCCACGTCGACACCCATATATTTTATCAAAACTGGGCACAAATTCGTATATTCAGATGGCCAACGGATAAGCCAACCCATGTAGTATGATGGATGAATGCTCTAGATTTGCCACCTTTATAGACTCGATCAAGCATGAGAAGGCAACCCGACCCCATGGATAACTGTCAAACTCACTTCCCAACACTTGCTTAGCAATACTCAACTCCAGTTTAGACCCATGATTTAGACCGTATATAGCATTGTGTAGAATCACCAACCTCCCAACCATCTTCCTTTTTCCAACTGGCCAATCTTTGCATTGTTCCATCACATCTGCAAGCTGGTATAATATTGGACCTTCCCTAACAAATACTCGCATTTCACCCCAAAATTCAGTGTGATCCACTTTCTCTTCCACTAGCACAATTGGATTACAGTTCATACCCGTTATTGCAGCAAACTCATGTAGAGAGAACCTCATTGGATTACCTTCAAATAAACACTAGAGCTCGTGAAGGTTGTTCACAATCAACCGATTACACAAAAAATATTGCACAATCTTCCCACAGAAAATAAACCCCTGCTCAGCAAGTTTAAGAATAACCCCACTGGCGATTCCACCATTTCATCCCATACATCTTGCCCAATTGCACCTTTCATACTATGAATTTTAGCTAAGGAGCAGTTCATATTAATTGAAAACGGATGTGTTTCTTCAACATGGAAAAAAGGAAGATAGATTGACATCCTTAACCTGAAAATTTGACATCACAAGTTAGGCATGATTGTTTTTGTTCACGTACAAAATTATCAACACCAACATAACTCTTTAGTCCCTTTTTCTTTTCATCAAACCACAACAAACCCCGTTACACATTATCCAATCCCAACACACATAAATCCGTACCTATATTCCACACACCACCCTACATTTTTCTCAACTCCTCAGTTTTGAACGAACTCAACACACATTGAACGGTAATCACACTAACCTTCGCTTCTTCGTGGAGGAGGTCCTTCCCACTTCTGTTTCCCACCTTACGACTTAGGTTTCCCAATTAGTGAGCGGATTTCAATATTATAAACCAAAATTAAAACGAATAAATCAACTTAAACTCTCCCAACGCACGAATCAAACTTTATCCCTACTTCCGGGGACTACATTCGCTTTCTATCCGACAACTGAGACAGATTAATACTGAGTCCTAGAGATCTAACCACGACCCCACAATTGGATTTAGGCTATAAAATATTAAAAGATGAGAATGAGGTGATTTGGCGAGAATTTTAGGGTATTCAGGGAAAAATGAGGGAAGAAGATGATATTTTTTTTTTGTTTCTTCACACTAATGACAGTTTTAGTAATTAGATCACGTTTTAGGAAATTATAGACTTTTCACACAAATTATGTGCTATTTTAGTCATGATCGCTCGCCATGGACTACTCCTATGTATTATTCATACTATTCATGCTATTCTTGTATATTAACACTTAAATTTTTTAAAATCAGCTTAAAATTTTTGACTTTAAAATAAGAAAAATGTTGTTGTATATTATGAGCTTTGTAATTTTACACCAAAATATTATTTTAAACGTCTGAAAACATATTGTTAGATATATTCCTTTGCTCGTGGCAAGTGATATAGCAATACTGACCAAATGTTGTTTGCTTTTTGTCACATTGACCAATGAGTAATGTGTCTCAAATCAGCCAAAACTTTTTTTTTCAACCAAATTGTATTTCATTTACAGAATCCCAAAAGATGGAGTGTTATAGATCAGAATTAGAAATACATGAAAACATAGCGATAAGCTAAACATTGGTAATAAAAATAAAAAGAAGAATTTGATGCGCATGGTGGATAATATGTTGCGTCTAATTGACTTTCAAAGTAATTCTTGAACAGTTTCGTAAGAGAATCTCATACCCAAGAGTATTATGACTATGAATTAGTCATGCTCGAATGGCTCTCGTCAACGTCTTTAAGACTGATATTTCATAAACATGCTTTCTGAAAAGGATAGCAGTATAATTGATCTAAAAATAATTATATCTAGCTATATCGATTGATGTTCGAATAAATTTTAAGCAAGTCTTTGGAAAATAAGTCAAACCTTATAATTATACATGTTCAGCACCGTGTAAACTGCAATAAAAGTAAATAAAGAAACTTTTAGATGGACCTTGATTTGGAACATATTTGACTTGGAACAGATTAGAAAGGTCTAGACAAAACAGAGTGAGATTGGTTCTTGTACCAAGCCTAGTTGATGAGTTACACTAATAATTTTTCTGAGCCAACATAGTCGTTGCCAACCTGTATGGAACTCGTCAGTGCACCTGTTGAAAATTCCTAGACGCAGCAATGGAGTAAGGTGTATTCCGGTGATTTTTTTGTCTCTCACAACACGAGCCCTCATTATTAAGTAAATCATCGCCGACTGGATTCATCGGTGACTCGCAAACAATTACAGTTTAAGGATTTCATACGGGTTCTCGCTAATAAGAAACCAACAAAAGAGATCTGAAGGGAGGGACTAATGACAACCTCTGCTTTGAGTTAACATCTAGTGGGGAGGAGAAAAAGCGTTTTCTCTAACGTGTGTACGATGGAAACAAAGGCCAAGTCCACAGTTGGAGAGAAAAACAAAAATAAATATGTGAATGAGGAGGAGAAGAGTAAGAAAATCATAGGGAAACCGATGACGACAGTCAAAAATACCACCGCTAGCGGAGAGATTAACTAGTAGGGTTTTCTCAATTTTAGCGTTAGAGGGAGAAACCTTTTTTTCTGTCAACAGGGAGAAACCTTTTTAACATACTTATTTTTCACATCCAAAACTATTTTCAATCATTGAATTTTTCAGTGGTATGATTATAAATCGATTAATTATTTGCAGTCCACGACACATAATCAAAAAATAATATTGATTTTTTTTTTCAACAGAGTAACTTATATTAGATGACGGAGTTTTTTTTCCAACACAATAACTTATATTAGATGATGGAGCCAAATGTTAGGAACATAGTTTACAAAGCAAGAATCACAAGCTAACTTTCTCACATGTCTAGCCAAAAAATTTGGTTTGTAGTTTCAAGGCCTCGACACCTGATGGAGTGTGAAACAAGTGAAGGATAAACGTAATCTCTGGAAGTCTTCCATGTATATATGGTCTAAAAGCAGGTCAAGCGTCCGGGTCTGAAGTCATCTTGATCACATATGCGCAGTCTGTTACCATCTCTACTTCTTCATGTCCTAGGAAGATTAGACACGACAATGCCTAAAGTAGTGCTTCCCCTTCATTATCTAATGCTGAAAGGTTACTCCTGAGGCCGCGAGCTCCCATCAAAACACCCAAAGTTGCATTTGGAAAAGCAAACCATCGAAGACCTGAAAAAACATCTGAATCCTTACAAGATCCATCCACGAAGCATCAAATTCATGTAAAAGCCTGAGAAGAAGTCATTGGTTTTGTAACCTCATGCTATAGTCTATCAAGACCTATGAGAATCATATTAATGAAGGTAGTCGCTTCAGAATCTAGATGGAGCCATTCGTGGGCCTCAGATTCGGCTAGGCTTAAAATCTCATGGGCATCTCTCTCAATATTAAAAAAACATTTGTCATTTCGTGTTTTCTAGATATACCAAATAATGCAGGGAAAATAACGAAATTCATTTCTCTTCTCAATTCTCCAGAATATATGATCAAAATTAGACCAAAGCGATGATCCCAAAAATATCTAAATGGGTGACGTAATCTTATACAAAACCCATGTTTGAATCGCCATCGGGCATTAAAAAAAACGTAGTTTGTCGTTTCTTCGCAGATTGACAGCGAGGGTATTCTTGGTTACATTGTATGCCTCGATGTTCTAAATTTGCTCTGACTACTAAGCAACCCAATAATGCTTGCCAAAGAAAGTGTTTAATTTTCTTATAGGAGGCCAAAGTCCACACTTTATATTGAAGTGAATGAATTGTGAGTCTCAAATATATCTTGTTATTTGTTGCAATAGAATGTTCTCTCCAATATCTGGATCTCACTGTGTAACAACCCGACTTCGTGTAATGCCAACCCCAATAGTCCTTATTGAGAACTCTTGATATTGGGATACCCATAAATCTATAATGAGGTTGGAATCTTGAGGAGTCATAAATTGTCCTATTAGGGGTTCTCTCCATTTGTGGGTTAAGGGGTCAATCAATTGTCATCACTAAAATTTATAAAATTAATATAAATTTTTAATAAAATAAAAAAATTGAAACACAATATGATAATGATAATTAAATATATATATATATATATACTAAATTAAAATAAACAAAAATTAAATTAATATATAGTTGAAATAAATAAGAGTAATTTTATGAAATACCCTTTCAAAATTATCCCTTTCAAAATTACCATTTTCCTTTGATAATGAATCAAAGCAATGAGATATTTTTGAAAGAAACTTTGGCTAAGAGGGTATTTTTGAAAACCTCCTAATAAATAAATGAGATATTAAGGGGAGTTTATTCAAGGTGTAATTTAGAAATCTATCTAAGATTTATAAATATGTGTAAAACTCTTTGATTTTAAAATTATATGGAGTGAATTTTGCAAATCAACACAAATCACAAGTATTGAGTAAGAATTTGAGTATTTGTATTTTGAAGGGAAATCCACAATCAAATCCACTCAAATCTATTAAAAATACAAATACAAACTCAAATTCTTAATGTTGAATAATGGGTGATTTTCATTAAGATTTAAAAATGATGGAACCAATAAGGGGTGATTTTAAGTAGGATTTACAAATGATATAACTAATAACGGGTGATTTTAAATATGATTTAAAAATCAATCCTTGAATAACACATGATTTTACAAGGATTTATAAATTCATTAAAATACCACCTTGTAAATTGATTTAAGTAGAATGTAATTTAACTTCTAAGATTAATTGTATATTTGTCAATCATGTTTACAAAAAAAAATAAACTATTATTTTATTAGTGAATAAATCTCTCTTTTTGTCAACAATTAGATCGACAAGATATGATTCATAGTTCTAAATCCACTCTGTAAAACTCATTTTGATCTTTCACCTATAGTGGGGAGGGGTTAAACCTTTGATGCCAGAGGTATTAGCTAAGTAATCTAAACCACAAGATTGAGAATAGCTCGATATAAATCTACAGATTCTATTTTAAAAACAATATAATCTCATAAATATAAAAATAAATTAAATAGTTTAAATAATTGTTGAAATGTCAATTTCTCAAATTTCAAATTATTACCAATAAGCTTCCATTTATGCTATAATTATTCAGATGTTATGCTTACTAATTTGGGAACAATAAATCCTGAACTCTAAGAGATAAAAGAGTAATATGATGTAAAAAAAAAAAAGAAGATCTTACTTGCCAACAATGCATTTCAAATATGTGGTACGTAAAGTACAAGAAAACGAATAAGCATAATTTTCGTTTTATCTTAACTAATTTATATAACTAGTGACCCATAAGAGTTATTACATAGACAACTACATGTGCATTAAACAAGTCCTCTTATCTCAAATAGGAGTCTTCATAATACAGCTTGTTTTGTCTTTCTTTTAAAACAGAGGTCCCCTTCTTAATGTAGATGTAGTCTAACTCGTATATACAACATCGTTTGAATGAAGAGAGAGATAACAATAATATAAAATTTTATCTTATATTTTTGATATAATATGGATAAGATCGTAAGAATCTTACAAAATTGTAATTTGTATAGGAGTAAGCTACATGTAAACTATTGAAGCACATATAAAGGCTCAACTACAAATCAATCTTATAACCCAATTGAAGAGTGTAAACCCATATAGATTAGGGTTTTCTAGCAAGTTTAGACTAGTATAAATATGAATTTGTAAGCACAAGGATGTAATTTTGAGGGTTGTCACTTTGTGAAACTCTCTTCTTCTTCCATTTTATGAATCTATCTAAATTTATTTGATCTTGGTGTTCTTACATTTATCTTTCCCTTTACTTTTCTTGCTCTAATAAAGCTCATCCATGAGCTATTTCAATTTCTAGCTTTTCTATCTATCTTAATAAAGATTGAATCTTTCTTGCTTAGATTATTCTACATGGTATCTGAGATTCGGTCGATCCATTGGGTTTATCAGCATTTCCTCCACTCATTCTATGCCATATTGGACAGAAAATCAAGCTTGGATTTTTGGTATATTCAAGGTAACATTGCCTATTTTTCATTGTTTGGGAAGGAATCTGCTGGTTTAGATCTCTAGGTTTGGAATATATGAAGCTAGAATGGTATAGGACTGATTTGGGTTTGGTAAAGGATGCTCAAGTTTCTGTCTTTCATGAAATTTATGAGGATTGTCTGAATGCACACAAGGTGTTTGGTGAAATGTCAAAGAAAAAAACATAACGATTAGAAGGCACATTATACTTGGCTAATGGATAGGAGTCTTGAGAGTTGGATGGATTTCAGCAGATTGTGGACAACTCTTTGTTTGATTAAGTGATCGGTATAGGAAAACCAAGAATTTTTTGAGAAAGAATGGTAAAAATTACCTCTGAAGGACTACTTCTAAACTCTCCAAGTATCAAAGAGTACCTCTGAGTGAGCAATGTTAGATCTCCATGTATAGACCAAGAATTTCATTTGAATCTGAAGTTCACTTTACTATCTCTAAGGAGAATAAGGATCTATGTCTACTACATCTTCAAGTGATCAAACAAGACTCAAGCTCCTATCAAGTCAACAAGTTTGCGATTTCAAACTTAGCGTATATGTTCCATCCACACTAAGTTTGCGGGGGAGTATTGAAGCACATATAAAGGCCCACCTACAAATCAATCTTATTACCCAATTGAAGAGTGTAAACCCATATAGATTAGGGTTTTCTACCAAGTTTAGATTAGCATAAATATGAATTTGTAAGCACAATGATGTAACTTTGAGGGTTGTCACTTTGTGCAACTCTCTTCTTCTTCCATTTTATGAATCTATCTAAATCTATTTGATCTTGATGTTCTTACATTTATCTTTCCCTTTACTTTTCTTGCTCTAATAAAGCTCATTCATAAGCTATTTCAATTTCTAGCTTTTCTATCTATCTTAATAAAGATTGAATCTTTCTTGCTTAGATATTATTCTACATAAACAAAAGCAATTTATAATCTATATTTTACAAAATTTGAATCAAAGAGACAGTTTGACAAGTTTCTTCCAAAATCAAAACCAATCATTAAATAAAAAAAGTTATATGAAATCCTTATATTAGATATGGTTATATCCGGTTATTTCTGGTCTGTACATAATCCATTGTATAACTGTTTATTCACTTACATTATAATTGTATATATTAGTGTACATAGTGTGGATGAAATCAATAACAGGAAGTAAAGTTTCATAAAACTCTTTCTCTAACAAACTCTCTCTCTCTTTCTCATTGTTCGTAATATGGTATCAGAATCATCTTCGAGCTCGAAAATCAAATAATCTCTTCGATTCCTAACTCGATTTTGCTCGTTTATCACTCGATTCTTCTTTTTATGCACAAAATATGGTTATTGTGAAGAATGTTTCTTGACGATCAGCTCGCCTTCAAACTTCGACAAGCTCGTCTTCAAATAAATCTCATTGAATGCCTTGATCCATGCATCGTGCTCAATCCCTCCAATTTCTCATAATCAAGTTATTAGAACTCTGCAAGCTGTAGCAATGGCCGATTTCAATTATCTGAGTCAATCACCGTATTTCATGCATAACGCCGATCATCCAGGTTTACAAATTATTTCATTTCATTTTGATGGTTCAAACTACGATGATTAGAATTCTTCTATGCATATTGCTTTAAATGCTAAGAATAAGATTAGATTCATTGATGGAACTTTTTCTAGACCTCTTGAATCGGAATCATGTTTTAGGATTTGGTCTAGGTGTGACAGTATGGTCAAATCATGGTTGTTGGATGTTATTTCACCTCATATTTATTGCAGTATTTTGTGTTTGAATAATGCTTCACATATTTGACATGATCTATATGGTCGTTTTCACATGAAAAATCTCCCACGTACATTCAATCTGATGAAAGAGATCCAAGACCTTCGTGAAGGATCAATTTCTCTCTCTAAGTATTTGATAAGCCGTCGAGAGCCTTCTACAGATGACACAAGAAGTCTAAAGCCATTGAAGACTAATTCTCATTATTATTAGCTAACATCTTTTTGCAGGATTGTGAGACTTCTTTTATATTGTTTTGTGTCTGCTTTTATGATTGTCTAGTTAATAACATTAGAGTATAAATAGTAGAGTCTTTTAGTATAGAGTGGGACAATTAAGGAATAGGAGAGTCAGTATTGACTGAGAGTTTGGGTTCATGATGATCAACCCTTACAAATCTGTATCTTTCCTTTTTATGAAACGCGTAGCTCTTGTACCAACGGGACTTATTCATCGCCTTGTCTCTTTCAGCTCTTCTCCGAGCTCAGTTATCATCAAATTGGTGCGGTGAGACCCTACTCACGTGATGACGAAGATGCAAGGTCTTGAAGAATCTGTCAAGAATCTTTCAAACAAAGTCAACAATCTTCACTAGAAATTAGAGGCTTCTTCTGATTCCAACGTCGTCGTTGACAATCGATTGTCCTCTATGGAATCGAGAATGGTTTCTGTGGAATCAAGTATTCAATCTATGAATACTACTATGCAATCGTAACTTTCTTCCACTGAAAAGTTTATGAAGACCCTTTCTCTCGATCAACGACCCAGAATCTTGGATTCCGGTGAAACATCAACAACAAATTTCAACCTAAATCACCCACCAGCTGCGCCTCAAGTTTCTCCATCGCGTTTTACTGAGGGACCTCCAGGATTCACCACTCCAACTTGCAATTTTCAGCATCCTTCGATTCCTTTTCCCCATCCTCACGCTCATCCTTTTCTTTCATCTAATCTGCTGCTTCAGAACAATCTGATTCTTCCTCAAGACACATCAATTCTGAATTTTCAACCTCTTCCTCAGTCCAATGAAGTTTGCGATAAGCTTCTGCGTCGAGTGGAGATGCCTATCTTTGAAGGCTCTAATTTGTTTGGTTGAATTGCAAGAGTTGAAAGATTCTGGCTTCTTGGACATTATTCCGAAGATGAAAAACTTCATCTTATCTCTTTAAGTTTAGAACAAGATGCTTTGGCTTGGTTCAACTATCACATTTCATGTTCTCATTTTCTTCATTGGCAGGATTTTAAGAGTCAATTGATTGCTCGTTTTGGGATTGACGGTCAAGGATGACCAAGTGCGCAATTATACTCTCTTCAACAAACATCTTCTGTAGCTGCTTTTGTTCATGAGTTTGAAAACTAAGCAGCTCAATTACCACTTTTACCTTATGAATCCTTGCAGTCTATCTTTACTAATGGTTTGAAACCTGAGATTCATGACATGGTTTTGGCTCTTAATCAAGCTGATTCCAAAGCCACAATTCAAGCTGCCATTCGATTGAAACCGCATGATGTTTGTCAAGCTGTTGCTTTCGCCATTTAATGACGTGTTCCTATGAACAAATGACCCTGAATCACTCTGTATAGGTCGTTGGCGTTGAAGCCTCTTAGTTACTTAAGTCTCAATGTGATCTGAGAAACTTCAAATTTCAGTCTCCACCGTGTGACTCGAGTGTATGGGGTCGAGTCAACTTCTCGAGTGCTCAGAATGGGATGAAATTTAACCAGTGAAGAGATCAGACTCTGAAACGACGGTTGGTGAAATATGCTGGAAAAGGCCAAAACAAATAGGCCCATAAACAAAGTTCTAAAATAAAAAGGTCCAAACTCTAATGAATTGAATTCAACCCACTTCTCCCTTGAATATTCAGCATTGTCGCCTAAGGGGTTA
>WJSH01000018.1:2691-26490 GCA_009757365.2 Lepidium campestre | reverse complement strand
CTTTAAATTTCTATTTATTTTTTCACCAACTAAACCCTTAGATCATTTGTTTCAATTTGCTCTTTTATTTCATCTATTAAACTATATATATACAGCTGGAATTTCATTACTTGATCGACACCAACACTAGAGAATACGTCGGCACCAACACTATAGAGAATAATTGTTAGATACAAAATTTTTAGAAGTCAATTTTTTTTTATTCATCTCAATAGTTTTACTGACACCACATATTTTGGTTATTTTCACCGGAGTTCGATTTTACGGAATTACGTTATCTTACATAATATTATTAAGTGTTAAAGAGTTGAGATATAGATTGAAGTTTGTCGATCTAATTGTTTTAAATAATAATTTTATTTTTGGCCACTAATGATTATTCCTTTTGAGTGGTTTGCGCATTCGTTTTGTGATCGGCCGGACCTATTGGCCATATGTGCATGTATCATTATCAGCACACTAGCGATAATGAAAAAATTATTTATAATAGTTTTTTTTTTAATTTATAATAGTTTTTTTTATAATAAAAGCTTTTACATGTTCATTATTGTCTACTACGTACGAAATCTTCTAGGATGATGCGCTTCTCGCTTCGGAATCAGAAGTGCACGGAATCTCTCGGAATCGCGATTCCAAAAATAAAGTATTTGAAAGTGCGTTGGAAGCATACGGTTCCGAATTGAAAGCGTTTTGGAATCTCGAAATTGTTCATATCATATTAAAATCTAAAAAAAATAAACAAGCCAATAACTAATCTTTTGGTTTCCAATTTGTTATAATGTTTAATTTAACTCAATTTTTGTTAAAAATGTTAAAATTTAAATAATAAAAGACTTCCAAAGTTATTTTATTTTTAAGTGAGTTATAATATTTAAATTATAAAGTGGATTTGTTGTTTTAAAAGTTTATTCTAATATGATTGTATGTTGAGTAATTTATGATATATATGTATATATATATATATATATAAACATGCTTCCAAAATTTTCAAAAAATTAGATTTCGCGCTTCTAAATACTTTCGCGTACCCGTTTCTGATTTCATGCGGCTTAGATTATTGTCTCTAAACTTACGAATTTAGTAGGTTTTTGTTGTAACTAAGAAATAATGGGTTTTGGGCCCATAATATTTTAGTGTTTAGAAGCAGTTTCTCACTTACTCATTAGTCGTTCGCTTCTAATATAAGGTTTAATCCTTAAAGAAATAACCATGTAGGCCGATCTAAATTCCATGGGCTCGTTCATGAATTTATAGTACCAGCTGTAAATAATATCTATATTTGGGCCAAATTTAGCCCAATATCGAAATATGTCACTAGAAGTCTAGACTGTTTGCTTATTATTATTTATTTTCTGTCAACATATTGTTTGCTTATTTTAATATGAAAGTAGATGATGTTGATGCATTGTACTGTATTTTGCAGTCACTAAAATCATTTCCCCTTGTTCCCACAAAAAAAAAAATCATTTCCCCTTGTAAGAAATTAACAAATTTATTAGAAGGTGAATTTTTTTTGCATATAGAAGTATTTGTAAAGTTATATATTATTTAATCAATTGATTTTAAAATTTATAATAAAATTTGGTGTGATTTATATTTTACTAGTATTAAGATTCGTGCCTTACACGTGCTAAAATCGAGAAAAAGGTCAAATTCTATCTGAATTTTTTTCATCGTGTCGAATTCTACGTTAACTTATTGACCCGGTATTTTTCAAAGTTTATTGCAAGAAGTTCAAATTATCTACACGAACTTTCTCATTTGTGCCAAAACCCACATTAACTAATCTGGATGTTAGTCAACCGTTTATCCTCCATCATTAACCTAATTCATCTGACACGTGTAATATGATGTGTCATAATCTTGTTTAAGGAAAAATCGTTGTTTTAAACACTAAAATTAGAAAGTAAAAAAAAAAAAAAATACGGCATCGTTTAGATGGAAATCGAATTTGTGGCTTCTTCTAAGGTTCTTCGCGAGAACTATTTTGCTCTTTCTTTGCCAATTTCTCATTAAACTTTCTGAAATCGTGTAAATTCTAACATGAATTGGTTATCGAGAAGAATTTTTGATTGGAAAATTGAGAGATTCAAGGTAGTTCAGGAGACGAAAGGGAGAACGAACAAAGGAGTTTTCGACTGTAAACAATGAGGTATGGTTTCAAATTACTAAAGATGTCTTGAATTCTTATCAAGAGTTTCGAATTGTGTTTTTCCATGCTATCTTCTTCGTTTTTTCATGCATTTGGCTCTTCTCCCACAACATGAATTAGGTTAATGACGGAGGATAAACGGTTGACTAACAGCCGGATTAGTCAATGTGAGTTTTGGCACAAATGAGAAAGTTTGTGTAGATAATTTGAATTTCTTGCAATAAACTTTGAAAAATACCGGGTCAATAAGTTCGTGTAGAATTCGGCACAACGGGAAAAGTTCATCTTGTTAAGAATAATATTTCAATTTTTACAACTAATTAATATGAAAATGTAAAATATATTACTTGGATATTTTTAAGTTTTTATTTAGAGAATCTATGTCGAAACCTCTACCACAATAATTATTTATAAATTGCTTTTTAGCATTTTGTTCTTATAATTTAAGTTGATTCTTGGTTAATCAAAAGAGACTATAGTTAATTTTTTCTGATTTAACATATTTCATCTATGTCATAGTTTGTACATGTTATACAAAATGTGTGTTTAATTTAATTATACACAAAATATTTTAAGAAAAACAAATATAAATATTAGTTGTATGATAAAAGATAATAATGTAATTTTACAAATTTGTTTGATTAGCTTTAACAACAAAACATAGATAAAATTGATTTCTCCGATGATATCGATTATTACCGTGATCCTCATGCTAACATCATAATAAAATAGAAATCATAATATAAGAATAGTTACAACTTTTTTTGTGGTAAAAAAAGAAAGAAGAAGAGAAAAAGAGAAAAAGAGAAAGAAGAAGTGGAGAAGATAGAGGAGATCGTGGGGGAGGGAGAGAAGAAAATGATTTTTGTTTTATTTTTGAACAATATTTCGTTTGTGTTTGTTTTTGGTTAACAAATTATAAAAAAGAGTAAAGAGGTAGATTTTGGGACTTATGATACGTGTCAGCATGAGAATGTGGTAATTTTTAATAAATTTATTTGTGGATTATTATAATAAGATATCGATTTTCTCTCTTGTCTCTGTTCCATCTTTCAGAGAGACAGATTGCGAGTTTCTTTGTCGTGTAGTTCTTACGGTTTGGTTTTGGCTGTTAATACTTCTGAATCTACTTACGGTTTTCGTTCCGATCTTTGTATTGATCTTTAGTGATCTCTCTTCCCTGCAGTTTCCTATCTATCGGAGGCTGTGATCTCCTTTTCTTTCAGAGGCGTTTCCAATCTTTGAGAAGTAATATTTTCGTTGCTTGCCACCGCTCGTCGAAGAAGAACAAGAAGGTGGTTAATTTTGGAATCATTATACTGGGTCCTGAAGGCGTCATAATCTTTTGGCAGTGATCATTGTCGGGGAAACATAGAGGTGGTTCATTACCATTCAACTTATTCGCGGGATTTTTTTTTGGAGGCAAAGACCAACAATTGGGATTTAAAACAT
Organism: Lepidium campestre; assembly: GCA_009757365.2. Taxonomy (NCBI): domain Eukaryota; kingdom Viridiplantae; phylum Streptophyta; class Magnoliopsida; order Brassicales; family Brassicaceae; genus Lepidium; species Lepidium campestre. Next base: position 22,886 of record WJSH01000018.1, on the reverse strand, counting down.
AGCTGAGAGTTGAAGCACATCAATTTCCGGTGAAATAATTTTTGATGTCTTGCCGGCAGTTGCATGGCAGAACTCATTTATGGTTGACACGTGGAGGGTTCGATTGTAAGGAGCATGGCTTACTAGCCATCTCGTATCTCTTGTAGCATTTGGGTCTCAGTGTGTTTAACACATTCCTTTTTTCTTTGTAATATACCCAATTGTAATCAAGATCATTTGGGCAAAACTAATAAACTTTTGACGTCAAATTTTTATTTTTTATTTTTTATTTTTGTGTTAATGGTTCTATTAATTATATATATTAATTAAAATTAGTCTTTATTTAATAATAAAGATTTGAATATAACTTTTTTTTATTAAGAATTTGATCAATTTAGTAATAAATTTCACTTCAAAAACAAATTCTGTAAATCTTTAGGTTTTAAAACATAAGATATTAGATTAAAACAAGATCACAATAGTATAAAAATACACACTCCTTTCATGGGAATATCGCCAATAGAAACATATCACTACATCATAAGCTAAATAGATAAACTTCTCAGATTAAATCTCCAAATTTTTTTCAAAAGAACTTAGTTTCGAAGGGCTTTCATGCAAGACACCAAACTCGAACTACTATAAGGAAAATTTTCACAAAACTTCTTAGAGTTTGAATTTAAAGTGAAAATAGACCCAATAAAAATCTATCAAAAGTAAACAGGTCACAAGATAATAGTAAATACCCAAAAATATGACCAATAATAGGAAATTATCTTGAAATCCTGAAAGACCGGATTAGTAGTGAAACAAATGGCTCAACCCAAGCTAAAGGAATTCAGGTACACTCAAATATGCATTTTGTGGATGCCAATGAGACCATGGGTGCCCTGACATCCTTACCGTTCACACTGAAAGTTGACAAAGATGAGCTTTGAACAAAGAAGAAAGAAAAACCGGTGGTCGAGTGCCCAACGCAAAGGACAGAGGACAACTAGGCAAATTTAAATGCACCAGGATTGTCGAGACAAATGATGTGGATCTTGAGATCCCTGGTGGTTGCAAGGATTCCATCATAAAAGATGGAAGTGAAATATTTTGTGAAAGGACAATTTATTCATTGACTGTTTGGGTATTTATACATAATACATAATTGTATATTCTAGATATTTACAAAGATATTTACATATAGTCTATTAACCCATTCAAGTAGGTGGTACGTGATCACAAACACCTAACTTGAACAACAAATGTATGAACGTAAGCTTGGGTAAGGCCTTGGTGAACAAATTAGCTACTCGTTCTTTGCTAAAAATGTGAAGTATGTTGATCAGACCAGATTGTACTGCGTCACAAACTTGATGATAGTCAGCTTCTATCTGTTTCGTACGTTCATGAAACACATGATTTCTTGCAATATGTAGAGTTGCTTGACTGTCACAAAACAGAGGCATTGGATGAGAGTGTGAATAACCTAACGTGTTGAGCAGCTCCTTGAGTCATTTCATTCTTAGAGGGTGTATGCCATTGCACGATATTCTGCTTCAACAAAAGAACAAGACACAGTTTGTTGGTCTTCCACGAAACATGAGAGTCACCAATATACACAATGAAAGCAGACAGAGAACATCGTGTTCTAGGACACGCAACCCAGTTTGAATCACAATATGTTGTTATTGTGAGATCACTATCTGATCAAAGCAGTATGCCACAAGATGGTGTGCCTTTAAAATAACGTACGACACGAAGAACAACCTCCCAGTGTGTTGTGAGAGGAGCTTGCATGAACTACAATAATATGTGCACAATGTAGCTGAGATCCGGGCGTGTGACAGAAAGATGTATCAACCTTCCAACAAGGCGTCTGTACTACACAAGATTGTTGTACAGAGGACCAGTTACAGAACCAATTTTTTCAAGTGTGTATTTGCATTGATGTCCATCTTCAACTATGATGTCAAGTGCGTTAAGATCATGACACTTCGATTCCCAAAAAATATTTGAGTTTGCCTAAGTCTTTCATATGAAAGCATTTGCTCAACGAAGCTTTGAATTTCTGAATGGTTGGAAGATCATTTCCAGCCACAACGAAGTCATCAACATAGACGAGGACATGTAGGATGTTGGAGCTTTCAATCAAAGAACATAGAGAATAGTCTTGATAACTCTGTTTGAATCCAACCTTCTTCAGGGCTGTAGAAAGCTTGGCAAACCAGCAGCGAGGCGCTTGACGTAAACCATACAAGGACTTGCGGAGGCGACAAACTTTGTTCAGGTTAGATGATTGAAAACCAAGTGGTAACTTCATATACACCTCTTCCTCAAGATCACCATGAAGGAAGACATTGTGCACATCCATCTGGTGTACCTCCCAGTTCTTAGCAGCAGCAACACCCAAGAGATATCGTACAGTCGTGAACTTTGCTGCAGATGCAAAAGTTTCATCAAAATTTGTACCTATGGTCTGGCGACTGCCAAGAGCAACCAGACGTGCTTTGTGTCGCTCTAAGGTTCCATCAAAGTTGTATTTGAGTTTGTATACCTATTTACATCCTATAGCTTTTTTTCCGGGAGGAAAATATGTGATATCCCATGTCTCATTTGCTTCCAATGCATCTATTTCTTTTCTCATTGCATCACACCATTCTTTAATAAGTATTGCATCCTTGAAGTGTTTAGGCTCAGAACTGTCAAGAATGGCAGGTATAAAAGCAATATGTCTTGCTGAAAAACCAGAGTCAGACAAGCATTGTGAGATATGATAGAGGACCTTACTTGAGACCATAAAGGTTTGATTGGTGTGCTTGGGTAATATGTGAGGGAAGTGTATGTGTTTTGTGACAAAGTATTTAAGCAATACTAATGGTTTACGGGAACGTTGACCTCGTCCCAAGGTCTCATTATGTGTTGTAATTACTACAGTATCAGTCTCTGATTGGACATAAGGTATAACAAGCTCGGATTCAGGCGTTGTATCAACCTGTTTTGAAGCAGGTGGTATAACATGCGGTACAACATGCGATACAATAAGCATTGCATTAACCTGTGTTGGAGCAGGTGGTACAACAGGCGGTACAACAGGCGATACAATAGGCGTTGCATCAGTCTCTGTCGGAGCAGTTAATACAACATATGTTGCCTTAGGCTCTGTAGAAACATATGATACAACAGACGGGACAACATGTGTTGTGGTTGTAGCCTGCAATGGTGATGGTGGTAACGAACTCTTTTTTTGCACACCACCAACTAAGGGCAGCCAATCATCATCAATTAGATCAGGCGGTGGGTGTTCAATTGATTGTACAACCGGTGTAGTGGCAAACAAAAATACATCCTCATGAAAGACAACATCCCTGGTTACAAAATATTTTTCTTCTTCAATGTCAAAAAGGCGCCATCATTTCTTGCCTTGAGGATAACCAACAAATACACACTTGCGGCTTCGAGAGGCAAACTTGTCCTTATCACGAGCCTTATGGTGTGCATAACACAAGCAACCAAAAGTACGTAGCATGTCATAGTTAGGCCGTGTCCCAAACATAACCTCATATGGTAATTTGCACGAGAGTAAAGAGGTTGGTGTACGATTGATTAAGTGTGTTACAGTGAGGATGCTCTCTCCCCAAAATTCAATGGGCAAATGAATCTGAAAAGACATGCTTGAGCAACATTTAGAATTTGATGGTGTTTTCTCTCTACACGTCCGTTTTGTTGAGGGGTGTCTATACAAGATGTTTGATGTAGAATGCCTTGTTCTTGAAAAAATGAGGTGAGACAGAGGAACTCTGTACCATTGTCACTTTGAAATATTTTGACAGATTTGTTAAATTGGCGTTGACTCATTGCGCATAATTTCTTAATGAGTTGTGCCACCTCTGTTTTCGGAGACATAAGAAATGTTCATACACATCGTAAGTAGTCATCAACGAGTGCAAGAAAATAGACATAACCAGATATTGTAGGATTGCGATAAGGCCCCAAACATTTCCATGGACTAATTCAAAAGAATAAGTAGTTTTATTAATGCTTGTTAGAAAAACTGTGTGTGTTTGTTTAGCATGCAAACAAATATCACAACTCTTGATCAGCTCTAAAGCACTAGGAGTTTGATTTATTTATGACAAAGAAGACAAATCACTAGCTGAGGGATGACCAAGCCGACTATGCCATGAGGTTGCTGATGAAGAATTCTGCGAGACCTTTTTTACACGAGCATCATGAACCCCCCGTAAAGTGGTACACTCCCTCACGTTCCTTCCATGCACCAATCAAAGTCGTCGTAAAACGATCTTGCAACAAGCACAAGGTGTCAGTAAAGATTGCAATGCAACCAGTCTATTTGAGTAGTTTTGCAATAGAGATCAATGTGCGATAAAAATTAGGCACATCTAACATATCTGACAGTTCATAAAACTGTTTTAATGCCAGTGTGCCTCGATGTGTTGCACGTGATGTTGTTCCATCAGGAAACATTACAGGAGATGGTATAATATCCATTGTGTCTCTCAACAGAGAGATGTCTCCAGTCATGTGATGAAAGGCTCCTGTATCAAGTATAACATCAACAAGATTAGTTTTACCCGAAAATTTCTCTGACAAGGTGTTTGGTCGCTGTGCTCGCAGCAAGTTTATCAGCTGAGTAATTTGGTCGATACCAACAGAGGATAGACTGTTGCTACGAGCAGAGTTGGCACGTCTACGGCCACACCCACTAGAAGGTGTTTTTCCACCCCTGTCATTACCACAACCTTTACATGTGCCCCCTGCCTGAAGGGCTCTCATTACGTATATTCTCGTAGTACCAATTAAGATACCCGTGCAGCAAGAAACACTCACTCGCAAGGTGTCCTTGTCGCTTGCAATGTGTGCACTGTAGAATTGAACAATCACGTGATCTAACAACAGTGACAACATATGCTTGAACATAGAATCCGACAGTTTCAGACCGAACTGTTTCTGTGGAGCGAGTGTGATTCAAAATTTGTTCTTCACGCACCACTCTAGAGTACGCTTGGTTCAAGCTTGGTAAGGGATATTCACCAATGATTGTCAACTTGATTTGGCTGAAGCAAGGCATATCTAAGCTAAACAAAAACTGGTGCAAATGATCATATTCTTTCTCTTTAGCAATATCAGCGGAAGCAGCACAGACACACACACGAGAGGTCTGATAGTTCTGCAATTCTTCCCACAGTTTGGACAACCTGCCAAAGTACTCCAGTACAAGTTTTCCATCTCGTTTACACGTAACGATCTCATCCTTCAAAAAATGTTTGCGTACTCTATTGACAACAGAGAAACGTGTATGCAAACTCTCCCACAGTACATAAGCTTCATCAAGGAAAGATACCGTAGATCGAATCTGAGGATCAATGGACGTGCGAATCCAACCAATGATCATAGAATTTGCAGCAAGCCATCTCGAGAGATCTGGCTCAGTTGTATGCTTCACAATGGATCCATCAATGAATTTGAGCTTCTGCTTGGCCTGCAAAGAATTACAAAGCTCGGTTGCCCACTCAGGATAATTATCTTCCTTCAAAATAATGGACTAAATCAATGCTTCAGGGTTGTCGGAAGTGTTGAGTACGTACGGAGAAGGTGAGTCAACGGTACTGGTAGTAGTAATGTTTTCAAACATGGTGAGACGAACGTCTGTCGGAACAGAAGCTGGTATGAACAAACCAAACTTCTAACAAAGAAAACAACAACGGCTATAGGTTTAGCGACGACAACTAGGTAATTAGGTTAGGAGATCCTTGCTCTGATACCATAAAATATTTTGTGAAATGATGATTTATTCATTGACTGTTTGGTATATATACATAATACATAAGTGCATATTCTAGATATTTATAAAGATATTTACATATATTTTATTAGGAAGAAAGGATTTTGGTGGAAGGAAACATGGTAAATGTGCTGGTGAACAGTCCAAAGTCTTCGACTCATTGTATTCACTGGCCAATTCGAAAAGAAAAAGTTCTTCGAATTTTGAGGAACAAATTCAAGAAAAAAGGCTAGCAAAAGTTGTGGGTGGTATGCAAAATCACTTTGACGATTTATGATCATGGTATTGGTTGAGCGCAGATTGAAGAGTAGGGGTGGAAGTTAATCTCGACGACTTTGAGATGGCAAAATTTTTTGGGTTTAGATATCCTCTCGAAGTCATGCACATGAAGAGAAAGGGAGCACAAAAGCATTAGTAATGATCTGACAACGGCGAATAGATTTTCCACCGGCGGAAAGGTATAAACTTGAACGTTGATAACTCAGAGAGAGAAAAGTGTTTTCCGAATTCCACATAATTATAATAAGGAAAAATGTTAAAACAAAACCTGAAATTTAAAAAATAGTTGAATTAAATCACCAACTTTCAGTGAACCTATTTAATAGTGAACTTTTGTTGACTTGTCATTTTAATCTCAAACTTTTGTTAATTGGGATAAATTCACACTGCCGTTAAATATGAGTTAACTATGTTTGTGTTTTTTAGTTGACCTCTGTTAAGTAAGCTATTCACGTTATTTTATCCTAATTTTCCCTAAATTGATTTTATTTCTTCAAAATCTATCTCTTCCCATCGATTTCTTCTTCAAAATTCATCCCTCTTAAAATATAATGATTTCTTCTTCTAAAGCAATCTCTTTTACAAAAACCATGTCGGATTAAAAATCAAACTCACACGAAAAAAGAAGAAAAGCTTGTCTTCTTCTCATAATTAATTCTTCTAAACCTTTGATCCCTAAACTATACCAGAAAGTTGAAAAGTACAAGTTAATCACTAATTATAAGTTTGATAGAAGAGCTTCAGAAAGTTGTAATTAAAAAAAAAGAGCTAAAGAAAGAAATAAAAAAGAGAAAATTATCCAGAATGTACTATTTCAAAACATATTTGTATGGAATATAGCCCACTATGTTTTCTTCTAAAAATCCCCCTTTTCTTACTTGAAAAGACAACAAAGCCCCTACCCGAAATAGACTCATATCCAATTCTCCTTTGATTATCTTTCCAATTCTGTTTGGATTCCCAAGACAGACTCATTTCAAGAATATAATTTCGCATACACAAAATTTTTCATTTTTTATTTCCTTTATTTTTATTTTATATATGTTCCTAATATTCGTGTCGCACAACATTCTGGACACGGAGTGATGTTATCGGAGACATCAGCGTCGTACTCGATGTTAACGCAGTAATGGAAAAGAAATGTCTGGGCGATTAACTATCCATAAATCGTGATGTTCACGTGCACATTACGATTTTTGTCGAATGCATCACACACAACACTCGTGAACATGGATAAAATAATGATAATAATTTGTAATTTAGATGGACATGTAGTGATGATAACATGCACATTCTCCTAATGGATCGTAGTTTACCTGGAGTGATGTTATCATAGACATTAAGGACGTGGACATGGACAAGAAAAGACGAAGCCATCAAACATAAAATTCGTGGACATGGACAAAATAATGGTAATTTATTGTGGTGTTAACCGCAAACACGGAACGATAATGTATTGTAATTTAGCTAGACACACAGTGATGATAACGTGTACATGGACGATTAACTAACCAACAATCATGATGTTAACGTGGACATGGACAAGAATGTACACGAAGCCATCACACACAACACTCATGGACATGGATAAAATTTGTATAATTGATTGTGGTGTTAACCGTAGACACATAGCGATAATGGATTGTAATTTTCATGGACATATGTTATTGTGGACATTAAGGACGTACACGATGTTAACGTGGACATATGCAAGAAATGTCTGGACGATTAACTAACTAACAATCGCTATGTTAACGTGGACATGAACAATAAAGGTATGGTTAGTAAACTAACTAACAATCTTTATCTTACCGTGAACATGGACAATAAAGGTATGGTTAGTTAACTAACTAACAATCATGATCTTAACGTGGACATGAACAACAAATGTCTTGACGATTACCTAACCAACAATTATGATTTTAACGTGGACATGAACATCACACACAACACTCATGGACATGGACAAAATAATGGCAATTTATTGTGGTATTAACCGCAGACACGGAACGATAACCTATTGTAATTTAGCTGGACACGCAGTGATGATAACGTGTACATGGACGATTAACTATCCAACAATCGTGATTTTAACGTGGACATGGACACGTTGAGACGAAGCCATCATACACAACACTCGTGGACATGAACAAAATTTGTATTATTGATTGTGGTGTTAACCGTAGACACAAAGCGATAATGAATTGTAATTTACCTAGGCAGATGTTATCGTGGACATTAAGGATGTACACAATGTTAACGTCGACATATGCAAGAAATGTCTGGACATGACAAGAAGAGCCGAAGCCATCACACACAACACTCGTGGACATGGATAAAATTTGTATAATTGATTGTGGTGTTAACCGTAGACATAGAGCGATAATAGATTGTAATTTACCTGGACAAATGTTATCGTGGACATTAAGAACGTACACGATGTTAACATCGATATATGCAAGAAATGTCTGGACGATTAACTAACTAACATTCGCCATGTTAACGTGGACATGGACAATAAAGGTATGGTTAGTTAACTAACTAACAATCGTGATCTTCACGTGGACATGGACAACAAATATCTTGACGATTACCTAACCAATAATCATGATTTTAACGTGGACATGAACAAAATAATGGTAATTTATTATGGTGTTAACCGCAGATACAGAATGATAACGTATTATAATTTAGCTGGACACGCAGTGATGATAACGTGTACATGAACAATTAACTAACCAACATTCATGATGTTTACGTGGACATGGACAAGAAAAGACAAAGTCATCACACACAACACTCGTGGACATGGACAAAATTTATATAATTGATTGTGGTGTTAACCGTAGATACGGAGCGATAATGGATTATAATTTACCAGGACAGATGTTATCATGGACATTAAGGACGTACACGATGTTAATGTGGACATGGACAAGAAATGTCTGGACCACTTACTAACTAACAATCGCGATGTTAATGTGTCATCACGCACAACATTCGTAGACATGGCCAAAAACGTGATAATTGATTGTGGTAATAGAGGGATAATATATTGTAATTTAGCTGGAAACAGAGCGATAATGGATAATAATGGACATGGACATGGGTAACGAGTTTATGTATCAATTTGCTTTAATTGAATGAAAAGATGGTTTAAATGACATGGTCAAACTATCAAATTTAAAAGCAATTAGAAAAGACAATGTTTATTATTTAATAATTGTTATCTCTAGTCTTTAAATAACAATACCTGGTTTTGTTGCATGGACTTTACAGAGTCATGGCTCCTCCAAACTCTCCTCATGTTTTATTGTTCTCTCTTCCTTCTCAGGTCTTGCTATCCATTCTGCAGCGCGTAGCTGATGATAGGGTCGAAGATCTGGGCCAGATCATTGTTTCTTGTCGTCTTGGCCGGATTTTAGAAACAAAACAATTTGTATTGCAAACAACATCTTTATCTTCGTTTAAACGCAATTCTGCGCTTATCATCCACAATTCGTTGTACAGGTGAATCTTCGAAAGGTGTCTTGAATCAGGAAACGTAACTGCTACTTTTCTTGAAAGTTTGCGGCTTGTAGCAAATGAAGGTGAGATTGAAGTTGCATGCAACATGCTTTCCTCCGTACTCTCGGGCACAACCGAGATGAACTTTGCCCTCTCGCTCTTTCAAATTTCTTCAAGGAATTTCAAGTTAGGATTAAAATCCATGAATGCTTTTTTAAGATCAGTTTCGTCTCGGGGTTATGCCGAAGCTGTAGGCGATGAGGTATACCTTCTAAGGGAGATTTAGAATACAGAGGTGAACTAAGTAAAGTCATGGATAGTTTTGCTTATAGTGAAAAGACTACTCTAAGTATACCGGAAGATGAAGCTTATTGGTCCAGTTTATGTTCGCCCTTACTCCATGTTTTTGAAACATTTCTCATGGCCCAAGTGTGGGGGAATCAGATTCAATTGCACTTCTGACGAGAAATGTTTGGGTTGTTTCATTTGGTGGCGTTCAATCTTTTTTATTGTGATGTTCGCAAAGTAACTGTTTGTTGTGTTGTACTTTATGCGGTATGTTCAACTCTGGTTTGTTATATAGTTGTTTGTGGACATTAGATGTTTTGTGGACATGACCTAGTTTGTAAATATTATCTTATATTTGTCTTGGTTAACTACTTTTGTTAGTGTTGTATTCTCTGCGGTATGTTCGTCTCAAGTATGTTATATAGAAGTTTGTGGCCTCATGGTTCTCGACTATAGATTTGAAAGAGAAATTCCAATTTAGTAAAATATTGTGCCTTCTTGAGATGCCAACTCCCTGTTCTATCATATGTTTTTTTTAAAATTTTGTATTTTTTTTATTAGTCCATGTCCATCTCACAAATTATGGTTTTACAGGCATGTTCATGGCAAATGTTGCCATAACCCTGTGCCCATTTTCGCATACATTTGTTACTGTACTTCATGTACGCATGGATTGATATGTAATTGTCATTCAAGTCAACATCATGCATTAGTGGACAAAGTAACATACGACATGGAAAGTAAACAGTTGACCTACTAATAACGCACATCATGGACATAGACAAAAAACAGTCTTAGCAAATTTAAAATATACGAAGGAACATTATCAACCTGAACCAAAGGAAATATTCTGGACAGCGGTTATCAATGTCGCACTCTTCCCCTTCTATATCGTCAAGGGTCTCGATATCGAAGTCTGTGCATGGTGGGGATCTAAAGTACCGTCAAAGTCCTTGGTAGGTTTTCACTCTAACAGGCCCTATTGATTCAATTATGTCGAAGACCTCATCCGCTATAGCTTCAGATTCGTAGAATGAACTATTGTCATCTAAAAACGCAATCATTATTTTGATTCCATCCTAGTATTTTCCAGATGCTATTTCAAACAAGGCAAGAGAAAATGACATTTCTTCCGTTATGAGTTTTGTTGTTCACAAAATATTGCAAGCTTCCTCAATGTGTCCTTCAGTTGTTGCTAAGCGTATGCTCTCCAGGAACTGTGCCGTCGGATTGTTTGCAACAAAACAACGCAACAACAACGGACGAAAAGATGAAGAAGGAAGCACTAACTCTAGATTGAGCCCGGAATTTAAAAGTGACGCACCTTTGAGGACATAATCCCCCTGCACAAATCCCTCCCTATACGACACGTCCTCATAAACCTCCCTATTTCTTCTACGCCTGAAGCCCCCAAACGTTTAAAATTGAGTCCAAAATATGTGAAGGGAGATTGAGTAACCTAGCTTGGCTATTGCTTCTTGAAGACATGGCTGAAAGTAAAGGAAAATTTTCTAGTCTCTGTTAATAATGATTCCAACGAGACTCCCCAAACCTCATTATGTTATATGTCGTTATATCTACAAACGCATTCTTGTCTTTTTACTTTTTGGTTTGTTTGTAATTGGATCATTTTTACAATACTTGTTACAATGTAAAGACAACTCAATCCTCATACATAAAACAATGTAAAATAACATAAATAATGTTATATAAAAAAAATTTGTTTATAACCTGCATTTTATCTCAAAAGCTGGTTATGAAGTGACATCCCCCTTAAAAGTTGTTATTGCAGACATGTAAGATTAAAAGCCTTATACACTACGTCGTAGGTCTAGTCCCGATCACATCACATTAAATTGCATTCTTGAACCTCGAGATGGAAACATATTACTGAATTTAACCGACACCAAACATATTTCAACATATTCTTTTGTCCTCGTACACCGATATGATGCCAAAAATTTTTAAAGTACAAAGATGAGGACACTGCAACATAAGTCATTATAATATTCATGTCTTGCAATTTCGTCCCCTTGAGCCCAAAAAATTAAACAATCGCCTTAAATTGGATTTTTGCAAGTTGTTCTCTTATGTCCTACTCATTTGCATCGTGTGCACCTTTGCGTCTTCCCCTGCAAGAAAAAATTGTCCAACAAGAGTTTATAACATGTTATTAACCTAACATGAAGTTTTAACTAGATTAAAATTCAACTTACCGAATACTCTCCTTTTGATGGTATTCGAATTTTTCTAGGCCTCCCCGCTCGTCTTTTAGTTTTCAGAGGTTTGAGGTCAACACCTTTTAAATTATCTGGAATGTCAGCATCACTCTCATTAGGTACGGGGAAAAAAAACCCCTCATACAAACTTCACCACGTCTCAACAGTGTAGCACTCTGAGACCAACAAATATACATTAATATTACTTATTCTGACAACTGCCAAAACATGGCAGCAAGGCACATGTACGATATCGTACACCTTGCAACTGCACGATTTATTCTTTAAATCGACTTGGAATACAGAACCCAACCCGTTGTTCACCTGGTAATCCAAGGTGTGGATGTCAGTACCGCACACTCTGTTGCTTCCCTCAATTCATCAATCAAAATCAGTTTAATCTCGGGGGTGCAGACAAATACTATTTTGGCAATTTTTGCCCTCCTTAATGAAAACCAACGCATTGGCATTGCACGAATGAACTCAACCATTGTCACGATTGGAAATGAGACTGCTTTTCCTGTGGCTGCATTTAAAGACTCAGCGATGTTGGAGCTCATAATGTTATATCGATGCCCTGGAAAATAAGACAAAGCCCAATGAGAAAAGCCTATCTCTTCTAGGTACTTAACGCAACTTGTATTGCGTTGTTCTATCTCCTTCATCTAATGCGTAAAGTCACCAATTGTGAAAGATCTTGCTACCTTTGAAACATATACAGCTAGCCCCGGGCTCTTGAACCTATGATTAACATTTCAAAATAGGTGCACAACGCATGCTCCGTGTTGGGCTAGTGGGTATACTTGTTGTAGAGATGAATAAATAGCTGCATGTCTATCCGAAATGAAAACAAGATCCTTCTCGTCGGGGACAAACATCTTCAACTCTCTAAAGAACCATGTCCACCCAACTTCATTCTCTCCGTCCACCACACCGAAACCGAGAGAGAAAATCTGCATATTTCCGTCCTGTCCACTTGATGTCATCAAACATCCTCTAAATTTTTCTTTTATCTGTGTTCCATCGATAACTATGACCTTCCTTAAGAACTTATATCCCTTAATAGATGGGCCAAAAGCGAAGAAAAGATAATTGAACAACACATCACCATCTCTGTTAGTTGACTTCTCCACCTTATAAATGGTCCCTGGATTAGATAGGCTTAACAAATGAAGATACGTGGACAAGAAGTTGTAGCTTTCTTCCTCTGTCCCTCGTGCTCGACGAAGTGCTAATTCTTTTGCATTCCAAGCCTTTGGGTATGAGATTATGATGTTTTTTCGGATAATATTATTTATGGAATCTCGGCTGAGATATTTTTGTTGTATTGTGATTTTGTCTTCCACATTTGCGTCATTATGCCCTACTCGAGCATAAATTCTCCATTTACATTCTTGGTCAGCGCAAACGGTAACTACCCTGCGCTTGTCAGACTTTTGTATCTTGAAATGAAATAACCTTTTAATTGCATTCAAGGCAACAACATTCTTAAATTCCTTTTTGTTTTTGAATACATTACCAATGTATATAGCATCTTCAGATTTCCTTAAATATATGTTTGCATTGTCTCCACTTCCAGCAAGCATGTTATCTAGCACTGGTGCTGCGTCCCAAAAGAGGAAAGGTTCATCCTCTATTATAACATCATCTCCAACGGTATCGGGGTTGTCCATGCCCTGTTTCCCAAGGCTAATTGGAGGTTCGTTTGCCTTGTCTTCTGTTCACGATTATTTCTGGTTGATCGTGGATGTCCTTCTGTTATAACTTCATCTTTAACGGCATCGTCATCTTCATCGTCGTTTTCTTCATGAACAACATCATTATCCAGGTCTTCTATTCCAAGGCTAAATGAAGGTTCGCTTGTACTTATACTCTGTCCATGATCATAACCTGTCGTCCGGGAACGTCCTTTATGATGTTTAAAGGGATTCCAATCAGGAGGATATTCTTTGTTTATTAAATTTGTCCAGTATTCAAAGTCGTACGAGTTACCTAACCCGTCATTACCTCTGTAATCGTCTTCAGACTCGTCTCCATATGCTCCATTTTCTTTTGTCTTTTTGCCCACCGGAGACTCGCACGCCAATATAATTTCATTACCCTCGCCTTCATTGTATGTGTCCATGACCCGTTTTCCTTTTTTTGCAATGTACAACGCTTCGGCTCGGGCAACCTCATCGAACATGGCATCGTCTTCTAAAGATAATGGTACTTATGTGCCTTCTCCCCACGTCATCAAGTGGTGAGAGGAAGGTGTGCGTTTTTCCAATATCAAAAACATGTTGAGGCCATCTGATTTTGATAACACATATTTGAAATTTTCAAATCCAATGTCGTTTGAAACTTTAACGGGTGGCATCTTCGCCTGAGTAAATGTTGTGGATTCCACCGGAGCCCAATAGGCAAGGGACGTGATGTAGGCTTCACAGTTGACTGAAAATTCTTGAACTACTCTCTCCTCGAAGGCTTTGAAATTTGTAATCCCTTCCAGTCCAACACATCGACCAAACTGGTCTTTCATTACTTTAAAGTGCCATACCCCAGAGTCAGTGTACTTCTAATCCCCCGTTATTACCAAAACTGAGTTATTCATCTGTTAAACTACAAGGGATTATACAAGAAATCAAGTATTATTATCGTCTGTTTTATGGATGTCTATGTAAACCCACTTCTATAAATACATGTTGATTTGCTCCTCGCAAACGAGAGATACTCGCAGACCAACTACAAGTATGGAGACAAATTCTTACTTTTACAGATGTGATATTCATCTTTCCTGCTTTGAAGTTTTTAAGGTCAGCACACGTTTGTAAAATTTGCAAATTAATGAGCGCCAAAATTTTAATTTTTGAAACAAAGTCTATTTTCAGGGATAGATATTTGTCATGCACAGTGTATAATGATTAGACATATATCTTTACTTATTTGTCCCCGAGACATGGACGCAAGTCTTCCCTCTTAAGGCCTTATTCTAGACATAGACTACTAAGCTTAGTCCCATTTTTGGCTTATAAATATTTATATGTAGATTTGGTCCCATTCCTCAATCGTTTAAATCGTCTCTCTTTTCTACTCTTACCCTCTTTGTCTACCAATCTCCTCTAGATAATGAGTTCCTATTGCGACAGTTCTAGTTCTAATTCTTCCAAGCCCCGAGGTTTCCCAAAGTCATGTCATTGTGGCAGGGGAGTTCATAAATTCACGTCTTCAACCACCGAGAATCCTGGCCGACCTTTCTTCAAATGTGAATCAGTGAAGAAGGTATATATTCCTTTGACACTTGCATGTTCGCAATCTTTAATCTTCAACTTGTTTGTCTTCATCTCAGGATCATCTCTTTAAATGGGTAGAGGAAGCCTTGTTTGAAGAGGTGGATGATCTCTTGCCAAATGTAGAGGACCATGGTTCGAGTATTGTGAATCTAAAAGTCGAGTTTGATATTCTTAAAGAGGAAGTCAAGGGGCTCCAGAAGAATGTGGAAAGCCTCTGGTTAGGGAAGAAATCGATGGAAGTTATATTTTTTTTTCCTTTGGTTGTTTGTGTTTACTTGCGGTAGGAATTGCATGTTTTTGAAAGGGAGGGACATGGACAAACAATGGTATAAGCATCAGAGAGGTGGTCAATGTCATCAGTACGTAATATATGTTAAAGGCTTTTTTGTTTTTTTTTTGTTTGTACTTTCTAGAATATGGCATGCTTATTTGGAAAGTTTTCTTCCTATCACTTTGATGTGACACTTAGAGGATTGTGCTTCCCCTCCCTGCACCTATATGTCTATTGATTTGATGTTAACTTTTTTAGTCCCCCACAAATGTCTTTTCCTTATGTACTCGCTACTTCATTTTCAACTTTTCCAAGATCCTTAGGTACTCGCTACCTCAAGTTATGGGCTCTTGAACATTGCTCATGAACATTAACACATTGTTACATTTCCCATTTATAAGTATGTCCTTTGTCCATGTGTAAAGTTTTGAAGAAACATCCTCCTTCAAACAATCTATGTCTTGTCCATTCATGTTGGATACCCTCTTGTGTCCTTGTCCATCATTATTTTGGGATATTTTAATATTCTTTCTACTTTTTAACAAATTAACCTCTAACTCAAAATAACCATACTTACCATGTCCAAAATAGTCATAATCATGAGGAGATCAACTGTCTATTCCAACATCCATAAATTAACTGAAATTTAAATTTGTTCAACGAGTTTTAAAACATAAAACAATCCCCAGTGGGTTTTTCAAAGGGATAGTGGTTCAACATATTCTTCAAAGACTTGTAGTGCATATTGCAGCTGTAGTTCGTCGACAATATCATTAGTCATGCTTCCACATTCTTTGCCTTGAGAGTGGATTTCAATTAACTTTACACACAATGCCCCACAATCTCCAGCCCGATCATTTTGGGAACAATCGTTTGCCTTAATAACTTCAAAACTTACAGGCAGGCTCGTATTTGGTAAGTTAACGCCACATATTTCTTGCATTGCCACAGGCAATCCCTCAACAATAGGTTTCATGTAGTTCTGCATTTTCTTGGCCGAGTTAAGATAGATGATTGGGTCCAGTATCTCTATGATACCATTTTTCACACTGATGATAAGAACAACCCAATGCTTTTTCCCCCAATTCATTGGTGCGTAAACCGTGTCTACGTCCACAAACCACTCCAGCTTATGGCGCCTACTAGGAACACTCCCTTTCATGTAATTTGAACTAACTTGTTCCACGTAACAAGCCCCTTTAGTGCTGGTGGTTTCATTCGGCCCCAGTCTTGGCACAACATCATCGCGAACCATGTGTCTAAAACCGCAATTCTTTGTTGTGCCAATGTATCCCCATGTTGACGTCAAATGATGTTTAATAGGGCTTCCATGTGCTATAAAGTATTTATGCAAATTGAAGACTTAAATATTCATATATCTCAAAGTAAAAATCATGTTAACATAATGCAATTTCATACATTAGTTTCTAGCCAGTGCTGAGGTGTATAAATGTCAGAGAAAAAAGACTTTTTGACCTTGTGCCCGTCAATGATAAAGCGCCTGCAAGTGAAAGTGTTTTTAGTAATTCACAATCTATGCAACGAATTTTAAACTAAACAAACTTACTTATGCTTAGCGAGTTGAGAAGCAAATTTTTTCTTAAGATTCGTCTGTATTTGGACAAAACTCAAGGTTAAGGGAGGTGCATCTTTTCCTTCGCTCCCGTCTTTTGCATCTTTTTGGGGCTTCGGCTCAGAATCCCCATACCTAACAGGTGCTACCCTGTTACGCTTAGACCGAAGAGGAGAAGACGCATTTGTTAGCTCATCCCTCTGTCGCTTTCCTTTCTGTAATTCGCCCTCTCCCTGCTTAGTTGGTTAGTGTTTGGTTGCAACTACATAAATGGATTGCTTTTCCACTCAATTTTGGTGTCATACCTGTGATTCTGATTCATAAGGTTTTTCACTCAGCTTAGGTTCTTCATCGCTTCCCTCCTCGCTTCCCTGCCAAGTTAACATTCGAAAAACTTAACATTTGTTTAGCGTCTTTCTATACAGTTTGGGAAGGTCTAAGTTAATGCCATCGTCTAATCACCTTGTCTTCCTTTTCTGTATTGCCCATGTTCCCATCTTTTCCTTCATTATCTTCGTCCTAGCCAAAAACAAAGCATCATAAGAACACCAGAACATAATGTTATTGTTGTAGTTGTCTGAATAATGGATCAAACCCACATCGTCTACGCTCTCCTCCACTTCTTCTGGTTTACCAGCTTCAATGCACACCCCATACTGTGGAAAAGTCTTCCTATTAACGAACATCTCTGTATCGGCAGGTCAAACAAGTGTCTAAATGACGATTCTCTCAAGTATTCAAACTCGTTTTTCCCTTCAAACACTTCAACAATGTCAAACAAATACTCTGGCTTTGAGTATGCGTTGATTCGCCTGTCTCATGGGTATCTTCCTTCTGCTAAGAGCCGTGGTGGAAGCATATCAGGATCAACAAGTGCTCTTTTGTCCGTCGTTCCCTTTGATTTTTTATTACTAGCCATCGTTCACCTGCCAATTTAAACCATCACCAATTACATATTAAACTTCATGTCCTCTGCCTCCAACACTTATAAAACCCAAAATTCTAAACCCAAACTCCATGTCGCGATTTTTCTAGATTTTTCAAGGTTTTTTCCCAACACCAAAACGCTTTATCAAACCAGACTTTGAGGACAAATATTGTTTACAGACAACTTATCAACAATGGACAAACCTTAAACAGTGGACCAAAACTCTATAAAATCAAAACAAAAAACCAAAGATTGAACTAATTAGGCCATCACCAAATACCTATTAAAGTCTATGTCCTCTAGTTCTCACCCTTCTAAAACCCAACTCCAATTCGGAAAACCCCAATCGCGATCTCCTAGGTTTTGTTCAAAACAAAAACGATTTATAATTACGAAAAGGGACAAAAAAATTTTAGGAACAAATTTCCAACAAGGGACAAACCCTAAACAGTGGACCAAAACCTAGAAAATCAAAACGAAAATGCTAGCAACCACAAGGTACGAAATAGTACCTTCAAATCGCCGGAGATAAAACACTGAGATTCACAATCGTCGTACTATTAATCCACCTTATTTTTCTTTGACCACCTTCTTTATCGCATACCCTCTGTCTTCCTCATCTCTTTCTTCTCTATTATTTAGCTATAGTCTTTTCGTAATAAAACGAATCTCCTTTTTCCCTCTTAAAACCAAATATGTCATGTCTGTCCTACTTGCATGTAATAAATTGGGCAGTTCCAATTGCAACTGAACAGTCTCACACTCAAGGGTACATGCGTCATTTCGCCATTCAAAAAGGACACGCGGGATAAGTTTTAAATCAGGGGATATTCTGGATAATTATGAAAACATAAGAGGCACGCTGGAGGAAATTCCCAATAAAAAAAGGTAAAAGCGTAACTAGAAAACAAAAAATTGAAGAAGTTCAAGTTGATACTCAAACTTCAAAGGAATTGATATTACCGAATCAAGCCTTTCACTCAAAAGATTGACCATATTCGAGCACCCACGAAACTTCTATATCGTAGTTTTTTATGAGGTTTCAAAATTACAAACTCAAAAGTTAAAATTATAGTTATAATCTTATAGACTTATACATACACATAGATTAATAACGTATAATATTCATAGCGCTTTATATTTATTTAATTCTTTTGCAATTAAATAAATATTCATAGCGCTTAATATTTATTATTAATAATTTTTTGACAGTGTTATACAACTGTTATATATTCCTTTATTACAATATATTATATGTGTTACATATTGTTTTTAATATGAATATTTAATTTTTTATTATTCAATATTGTTTATATATATATATATATAATTCAATATTTTATATTTGACATATTAAAAAGGATAAATAGCATAATATTTTCATTAAAATCAAAACCAATATTACAAAATAGGGAAAATCCATAAAATTTTATATGTATACAAAAAAATTAACACTACAATTCTACATATTTTGAATAACTCTTGGACTTCTGATCCCATATCTTTGAAAATGTCTTCTTACCTCCTGCAAATAAAATAAACAAATTCGTTCTTATTAAATCTGAGTTTCGAGCAAAAATAACTAATGACTTTCTTATCTTTTATGAAAAGTTAAACACTTCAAATTACAAAGCATCGAATTGTTATATATTCGCCAGCGAAAACAATAAAAATGACCTATCATACATGTCAATTGGAGTATTACCCTCGAAAGCTAATGTTTAGTTTAATTGGAGTATTATCATACATTTGATTCATAATCATTCCCTAATGCTGCATAAGGACTATAGAGTCTGTAGCATCAATATCGAGTAGGATTAAATCTCTGTTGTATATTTACTTGAATTTGCTTTTTTATCGAAACAACAAACTCTGTTTTGTAGAGTAAAAACAGAGTAATTGAATTAACAAATTACTTTTATTAACTTAAGAAAGTAAAAGCAATTATTACAAACATTCTGGTTTCGTATGTATTATACAATATGAACTTTTACATATGAATAGACACATCTATTTCAAATGGTTGTAACTTATGTGAATGATCATAGTGTTTCATTCATGTCTTTCTATTTGAATAACTAACTTATA
>WJSH01000014.1:285-11702 GCA_009757365.2 Lepidium campestre | reverse complement strand
TGGATGTTTATACATTTCTTTCATCAGTTATTTTGGAATTATAGCAAAAATTTAGAGTAATTGAATATGTTAGATATCAATTCATGTGCTATAACACAATGTAATTATGCAACATAAAAAAAATATTTATGTAGCATCAATAGGAAATGAGAAAATATGTGGCGTCCGAAAATAGTGTTTTATATATTCAAAAACAAATTGATTGAAAATCATTGTTACTCGTCATAGAAAAAAAAAGTTGTTTGACAAAAAATATGTAACATAAATTTTTTTATTAAAAAGTTGGTGTTACTCGTTATAAAAACAAATAATTCATTCAACAAAAAGTTATAAAAAGATACACAAATCATAAAGAAAATATTGTGCAACTAAAATCTCCTGAATATTTCTTTCTTTCCTCGGTTAAAAATCTTTTAAATTTTGTTTATGAACAATTTTAACTTCGAAACTGAAATACTAAACTTATTTGGTTTTTAACTCTCCTAAAGGTTACTGATTTTTTTGTTAAAATTATTTTAAATAATAAGAGGTCATTTCTTTTTAATCCTCAATAAGAATTTTATAATGTTTTCTTGTAAAAATTAGGATGTTAAACTCTTCAAAAATGTTGTAGGGTTTTTTTTATATTGTTTAACAACTTTAGGGTTTAAAGTCACAAAAAAAAATGTTCAGGGTTTTATTCATGTTTTTTGTAAAGTTCAGATTTTTTTTACCCATTTTTCCCATAAGGTAGGAAGTGTCAGATTCGAGTTTCAACAGCTGCAGCAAGAGGATTAAGCAACCAACTCTTGTCCCTAGCCCAAAAAATTATAGATTTCGACCCGATGGAAAGATCAGAAAAAAAGAGAAATAGCGAATTTGATGTTCGGTAATTTGGAGAGATATATCCGAATACAATGTCGACAAGTTTTATCGTATACAATCCCGAAAAATTCTTTCCAAGATCTGTTGATTAGGAAAATAACATGATGAAAAAAATACAAAGCTCAAAATATAATATAAATAGATGTATTTAATAGTACAAATATTATTATATTTGTTTCATTTAAAAAACAAAATTACAGTTTTTTTTTTTTTTTTACAATCGTTAAACGGGAAGCTAAAACGACAGCGTTTCAATTATTTTCCGACTTTACCCCTAAGTTTAACACCAAGAACCTTCTCCATCTTCGCGAGCACAGCTTGATTAGGAACAGCTTTACCATTCTCGTATTCTTGAACCACCTGAGTACGCTCATTGATTTGTTTCGCTAAATCTGCTTGTGAAATCTTCTTCTCCAATCTCGCCTTCTGTATCGTTAATCTCACCTCCGCTTTCACACGATCCATCGCCGCAGGCTCCGTTTCTTCCTCCAGCTTCTTCGTGTTTATCACCGGAACCGCCGTCGATTTTCCTTTCTTGTTCGATCCAGCGTCGAATTTCTTCACCGTTTGAACAGCGATACCGCTTCTAAGCGCCGCGTTAACCGCCTTTGGATCTCGTAAGTCTTGGCTCTTCTGCTTTGATTTGTGGAGAACAACTGGTTCCCAGTCTTGTGTTACTGCTCCTGGATATCTGCTCGGCATCGTCGTCGTTGATTCAGGGAATAAACAACGCAAATAAAATGATAATATCTGAGTTTTTAAAAAATGAGAACAATGTAAACGATGATGAAGATAGGATTGTGAGATTTTTTATAGACGAAGATGGTTTCTGGAGAATTCGATTCTTTTTCCTCCATTTTCGTCTCTCGAAAGTTCTTAGAGCAGAATTGACGTGTCCTCATCTTATTTGGTATCAATCGTCTAACGTAGCCATTGAAAAAAACCAAATCGATTCCAAATATGTGTTTTTGGTTCTGGTTTAATTAATAACCGGATTGGTTTTTTTTGTTTTTTTTTTTTTTTTGGTCAAAGGCCCCTAAATGATCTTCAATCAATTAGATCCGTGAAGATCAAAAGCCACTCCACTCTTTGAAAGATCTGAACCGTAACTTGACAAAACCGAACCAAATTTATTTCAATTTAATTTGGATGCCTTACCGAATCATCCAAAATCTGAACTGAAGTAACTCCATTGCACAATTGTCCATGCTAATCCTGGGTATAAAACCCTAAACCAGAACCAAAATCGATTTGAAATAAAAGAAATCGAAGCTAAATCGAACCAAGCCAACAAAATATCTCTATATATTAGAAAAGCCAAATTCAAAATTGAACCGAATGAATACCCGATATATTTTTATTAAATTTTAATTTTTATAGATTCTTTTCAACTAAATCTTTATTAATTTTGAATTTTTATAAAAATTTGCATAAAATACCTAATTCAAATCTAATTTATACCGAACCGAACTCGATCTGAAAAACAAAAATACCTAAATGATCTTCAATCAATAAAATCGAAAACCCAAAGCCCAAAATCCAAAAAGATCTAATCCAAATCCGAACCGATACCAGAATGATGAAGCCTAATCCATGCCTAATCAACTTATTTCCCTATATATCGAACGGTACACAATAAGAGAAGAGAATCGGACGGTCATCAAGGCTTCAAGAATGACAGTCAACAAAAAGAAAAGTATCCCAAAGGAGTGACGTTCCGCCGATTCTTTAACGCGAGGCGTAAAACTTTTGGCGCCAATATTTTCCCTCTTCTCGATTTCTCTTGAGATCAAAGCATCGTTTCTCTCTAACTCTTTCTCTCAGTTCAAAAATGCAGCGCCAGAGATCGATTTTGTCTTTCTTCCAGAAACCCTCGCCGGCGACTACTAGCGGTGGCGGAGGAGGAACACGATTTGCTGTGAAGGAAGGAGATGCTAACGGCGACGCTTCCGTACTCTCTGCTGTATCGAAATCTGTTTATGAGGTTAGAGGAACGGATACTCCGCCGGAAAAAGTTCCGCGCCGTGTCTTGCCGTCCGGATTTAAGACGGCTGAATCCGCCGGAGGTGCTACGTCGCTGTTTTCCAATATTATGCATAAGTTCGTGAAGGTGGATGATCGAGAATGTTCTGAAGAGAGGTACTAATTATCTTTTTTCACTTACTTTTTGAATCATTAGCTGGAGATAGATCTTTCGCCACTAAGCATTAGGTCTAGGGTCGAATATCTGGAGTCGCTTCACATCTCATTAATTACGGCATTCCATGGAAGATTGTTTTATATTCCTTGAGAAGAAAAGATTTATGCAGTGTGTTGTTCATGGTGGAGAATTTGATAACTATCGTTGTTTGAAAATTTCAGGAGCGGAAAACATAATTCGTCCATAGGTGTGAAGGCTGATAATGTATTTTCTGAATGTCGTTCCAATGGAGCTGCTGATCTAAAATCAGTAGAAGATATAGGAGTAGATGACGATGTTCCTGGCCCAGAAACACCGGGGATGCGTCCAAGTGTTCCTCGTTTAAAGCGAGTTTTGGAGGATGGAATGATGATAGAAGAGAAGAAATTCCCTGAACTGAATTTTAACAAAAGGATGAAAATGCTCCAGAATCCGATGTGTGCAGAGAAGAAAGAAGTAAATGAAGGAACCAAATTTGAATGGCTTGAGCCTTCTCGAATCAGGGACGCCAATAGAAGACGGCCTGATGATCCTCTGTATGACAGAAAGACCCTATACATACCAGCTGATGTTTTAAAAAAAATGTCGGCCTCGCAGAAGCAATACTGGAGTGTCAAGAGTCAATATATGGATATTGTGCTTTTCTTTAAAGTGGTTAGTGAATATCAATCTGGTTTTCTATCCATTTCCTCAGCACAATTGAGTGAACACATCTCATACATTATGTTCTTCTCAGGGTAAATTTTATGAGCTGTATGAGCTAGATGCAGAATTAGGTCACAAGGAGCTTGACTGGAAAATGACCATGAGTGGAGTGGGAAAATGCAGACAGGTGAATTTGTTGAAACAACTGGCCTACTTGATTCATTCCTTTTACTATGTCTACAGATTTGACGTCTCCTATTTTATCAGGTCGGTATCTCTGAAAGTGGAATAGATGAGGCAGTGCAAAAGCTAGTAGCTCGTGGGTAAGGGAACTATAATATTTCCTGAAAAATTCTTTTGCTGCCACTTCGGTTATGATTTAAAAAACAAAAACCACTTTAGCCATCATCTGCTAGTATTTGGAGAACCTAGGATGGTTTCTTCTTCATTATCAATGTATAAGTAACTTTCCATGGAGGAGTAAAAAATAGTACTAGCACAATATGTGGTAGTTGACTGTAGCAATAGTAATGGATATTAGATGTATACTTTTATGTGGTACATTCATTTGTCTTTCATGGAGGCTTTTCAAGCCTTGTGATGAAACTGGATAGTCAGAAATGCTTCCAGCAGAAAATAGCATGTAGAAGTTATGTGTTGACACAGCTGTTGTTTCTTTTGGAAGATATAAAGTTGGACGAATCGAGCAGCTAGAAACATCTGACCAAGCAAAAGCCAGAGGTGCAAATACTGTAAGTTGTCTTGGGGACAGGTCAAGGCTGCAAGGCGGGATCTGCAGACTGTTCTTGTTTTTTTCTTTTTCGGTACACATATATATGTAATCAACTGAATGATTGTCCTGGTCTAATGATCAGATAATTCCAAGGAAGCTAGTTCAAGTATTAACTCCGTCAACAGCAAGTGAGGGTAACATTGGGCCAGATGCCGTCCATCTTCTTGCTATAAAAGAGGTCTGTTATATATCTGTTCAAGTGATGTTCATTCCGGTCCTGAAAAATCACTCTTATTTAGCTATCTTCCATTAAGCAGTGTAAGGATTTGGGATAAGAAAGTAAACATTAGCTGTTTTGTTAGTTGAGATTCCCTTGAAAAGATTGTAGCTAAACTGCAGACTTAAGCTCTGGTTAAGATTTTTTAAATTATAAAGAGTCGGTCTTTGTAACTGGATCCCCTGCTTTCTTCAAAATGATCATACCCTGCAATTGTATGTCAAGGAGTCTCAGTCCTTGTTACTGTGTCCCCTTCTTTCCGAATGACCCTTGTCTGTGCTGTGTTTGTCATGCATGCTGGATGAAATTATACTATTTCGAAACCTGCATTATTCATAATAGATTAATGCGTATGCATGATTTTGGTAATTGTTAAGTAGTATCTCAGGAATTGACTTTGGTTATATTGTGTAATGGTGGTATGTTAATTTTGCTTCTAAATTTTGAACTTTAGATCAAAATGGAGCTAGAAAAGTGTGCAACTGTGTATGGATTTGCTTTTGTTGACTGTGCTGCCTTGAGGTTTTGGGTCGGGTCCATGAGTGATGATGCCTCGTGTTCTGCTCTTGGGGCCTTATTGATGCAGGTAAGCAAATGTGTTCTGTATCTTGTGTCGACTATGAGACTTCGTGTGCATATGTTTTGTATTCCGGAAGAAATTTTGAATCACCAATTGATATTTTTGTGTAGGTTTCTCCAAAGGAAGTGGTATATGACAGTAAAGGTAAACTGCTTGTACCCTCAGTTGTTTTGTCAAACAGAATATAAGGTAAAGGACATTGGTTAAGTGCCTTTAAAAAATTGCAGGGCTATCAAGAGAAGCCCAAAAGGCTTTGAGGAAATATACATTGACAGGTACCACTTTAGTAGGCAACCTGACCAAAAGTTTAGGAAAATATGTTCTTACTAGACCATCATATAGATGAGATGTTCAGATTCGTGCATTATAATCCGTCTTATATCTGCTCACCCAATGATATATCTCTTAAACATGTCTAATCTGTATGTATATTGTGTTTCAATTTAATAGGGTCGACGGCAGTACAGTTGGCCCCAATACCACAAGTAATGGGGGATACGGATGCTAGTGGAGTTATAAATATGATAGAATCTAGCGGATACTTTAGAGGTTCTTCTGAATCATGGAAACGTGCTGTTGATGGTCTAAATGAATGTGATATTGCCCTTAGTGCTCTGGGAGAGCTAATCAATCATTTGTCTAGGCTAAAGGTTTGTTGGCTTGGTTAGTTATTGCTTTTCTCAAGTCAAGCAAATGAAGTCTTCATAACTTACAGGTTCTATCTTCTTGCAGCTAGAAGATGTACTTAAGAATGGAGATATTTATCCATACCAGGTTTATAGGGGTTGTCTCAGAATTGATGGCCAGACAATGGTAAATCTTGAGATATTCAACAATAGCTGTGATGGTGGTCCTTCAGGCAAGTGCATACTTTTCTTTATAGCTTCAAATAGAGGGTAGAAGTAGGAGTGGATATACATATTCTAATTCTTGGTATATATCTAGTGAGTCGTAGCTAATTTTTGTTTGCCCTTCAGGGACCTTGTACAAATATCTTGATAATTGTGTTAGTCCAACTGGTAAACGGCTCTTGAGGAATTGGATCTGCCATCCACTCAAAGATGTAGAAAGCATCAATAAAAGGCTTGATGTAGTTGAAGAATTCACGGGAAACTCCGAAATTATTCAAATCACTGGCCAGTATCTCCATAAGCTTCCAGACTTAGAAAGACTGTTTGGACGCATTAAGTCTAGCGTTCAATCATCAGCCTCTGTTTTGCCTGCTCTCCTGGGGAAAAAAGTGCTGAAACAACGAGTAAGTGTTAACCACATTTTTTTAGTTGTATAGGGCATAAGCATTACGGGTCTAGCTAACAATTTCTCTCCTTCTGCGATATGTCTGGTTATTTCTTACATTTCTCTAAACTTATTGAACTGCAGGTTAAAGCATTTGGACAAATTGTGAAAGGGTTCAGAAGTGGAATTGACCTGTTGTTGGCTCTACAGAAGGAATCGAAGATGATGAGTTTGCTTTGTAAACTCTGTAAACTTCCTACATTATTTGGAGAAAGCGGGGTAGAGTTATTCCTTTCTCAATTCGAAGCAGCCATAGACAGCGACTTTCCGAACTATCAGGTGCCCATCTATCTTGCAAATCCGTATTTAATTTCTGTCACCTGCTCAGAGCATGTAAATGTTCCCATTCTCAATATAGGTTAATCTATTTATTCGTAAATTTTCTTAGGCATGTGCTTTTATCAGCTGAAAAACTTGAATAGCTTGTTAGTTTGTTCATACAGTTGATATCATCTGCATCTGGTTTATCTGAACTCACACCTCAGGGATTCTAAAGGAATTAGATTTTTATTCTTCAAGTTTTGATATACAATGTTGGTTTGATATGTATCTAACTTGAACTTAATCTTGTACCAGAACCAAGATATGACAGAGGAGAATGCTGAAACTCTCACAATACTAATTGAACTATTTATCGAAAGAGCCACTGAATGGTCTGAGGTGATTCACGCCATAAGCTCCCTCGATGTCCTGAGATCTTTTGCAATCGCTGCAAGTCTCTCTGCTGGAAGCATGGCAAGGCCTGTTATTTTTCCCGAATCAAAAAATACAAATCAGAATCAGGAAATAAAGGGGCCAAGACTTAAAATCCAAGGGCTTTGGCATCCATTCGCAGTTGCAGCTGATGGTCAATTGCCTGTTCCAAATGATATACTCCTTGGTGATGCTAGAAACAGCAGCAGCAGTAGGATTCATCCTCGGTCATTGTTACTGACAGGACCGAACATGGGTGGAAAATCAACTCTTCTTCGTGCAACATGCCTAGCCGTTATCTTTGCCCAAGTCTGTACACTCGTTACATAAATCTCTGCCTTTTCTCTTCAAGCAGTCATCCTCTAAATATGACTCCCTTTTTTTATGTGCAGCTTGGTTGTTATGTCCCATGTGAGACATGTGAACTCTCCCTCGTGGATACTATCTTCACAAGGCTTGGCGCATCTGATAGAATCATGACCGGAGAGAGTAAGTTGTCTTCACAGATTACTTATCCCTCAAACAAAAACCAGTTATGCGGATTTTGTCTGATTGGAAAAGCTGGCTTTTTCTTTCGTAGGTACCTTCTTGGTAGAATGCACTGAGACAGCGTCAGTTCTTCAGAATGCAACTCAGGATTCACTAGTAATCCTTGACGAACTGGGAAGAGGAACTAGTACTTTCGATGGATACGCCATTGCATATTCCGTAATCTCCTCTTTCAAACTTCAATTTTGTTCTCTTTGATCGTGAAAACATACATTTCAATTTGCTGAAACTTTATCCATTTATATATTTCAGGTCTTTCGTCACCTGGTAGAGAAAGTCCAGTGCCGAATGTTATTTGCAACACATTACCACCCTCTCACAAAGGAATTCTCGACTCACCCACGTGTCACCTCGAAACACATGGCTTGCGCATTCAAATCAAGATCTGATCAAGAACCGAGTGGCTGTGACCAAGACCTAGTGTTCTTGTACCGTTTAGCTGAGGGAGCTTGTCCTGAAAGCTACGGACTTCAAGTGGCCCTCATGGCTGGAATACCAAACCAAGTGGTTGAGACAGCATCTGATGCTGCTCAAGCCATGAAGAGATCGATTGGGGAAAGCTTCAAGTCAAGTGAACTAAGATCTGAGTTCTCAAGTCTTCATGAAGTATGGCTCAAGACATTGGCAAGTATCTCTCGAGCCACCCACAACGAAGATGATGAAGATGACTACGACACGTTAGTCTGCTTATGGCATGAGATCAAATCCTCTTACTGTGTTCCCCAAGTAAAAGCCATAACATAAATTCTCACTATATCAAATTTATTATTTTCACGACTCAAACGAAAGAGTACTGATAAATCTGTCGGTTTAGCGATGAGTAAACCGGACATAACCCATCTTAACCGAACTGCTCCATTCATCAGATTGGTCAAGAGAAAGAAGAAACTGTATCTTCTCAACAAGGACATGTATCAATGCATTGATTTGAGGAATATTGCATATAAAATAACTTGAAATTAATTAGGTTGCAAAACTTTTATCAGACCTGAAATTCCCAAAAATGGGAAAAAAACACAACCTTTTTGCATCTAAAACAAACAAACAAACCTAGTTTTTTTTATATAATTATTCATCACTGAGATTAACATCAGACTCATTCTCCATTTCTTCATCTTCACTTTCATCATCACCATCTTCCTCTTCACGTAGCCTAGCAATCTCACTTTGAGCTCTATCCACAATCTGCTTCTTCTGCAACTCCAAATCTTTCTGAAAATCAGCTCTCATCTTCTCCAACTCCTTCATTTGTTCTTTCTTACTCTTCTCCATCTTCTCATAAATCTTCCCAAATCTCTCAACTGAACCTGCCAACAGCTTATACGAAGCCGCATCATTCATCTTCTTCTTCTCATAATCAACCTCACGATCATCATCCTCATCATCATCATCACCATCATCTTCTGAATCACCAGGACTATCCATCATCTCATCAAACCCATTAGATTTATCCAAATAAACCTTAGTGTTCATAAACACAAACTCTCCTGAATCAACACCACAAGCTAAACCTAAATCCGATTTAGGCGAAAAAGAAAGCAACATATCCAATTTATTGAAGAACGACCATTTACTTGAACCTAATCCAGATTTCTCAATCTTAATCTTTTCTTTCCTATACTTTCTCTTCAAATTATCAATCATTCTCCTACATTGTGTCTCAGATTTCTCCATCCTAAGCTCCTCACTCACTTTCTCTGCAACTTCGTTCCAATCTTCGTTTCTCAAACTCCTTCGACCCAATTGCAAAAACCTATCTCCCCAAATTTCCAACAACACAAATGCCTCTTGCTCTCTCCAATCGTATGCAACTTTTGCATCGCTTGGACCAGCGAATTCGTATCCAGAAACCACCGCTTTGTTTGGTTTATGTCTCTTTTGAAACCTCTCATTCCTACGATTGTATCCTCCTCCTTGTGGCTCCTCATCTTCGCCATCGAATTCATCGTCGTCTTGTTCTTCGTCGTCTTCATGGTAATAAGCGTGGCGCTTAGGAATAGGTCGAGTATACACAGGATGGTTTTGGCGATTCAATGAGTAAAATTTCTTTGGGAATCCGGTTTCATCTTCGCTATCACCCATCTTCAAGCAAGACCCAGAATAACAAAAGAAGAGGGGAAAGAGAAAGAAAGAGCCGAGATCTAGGGTTTCGATACCTGATTTTCGACCTAAGAGAGAAAGATCTTCAGAGGGTTTAGCCTTGAGGAGTGAAAATTAAAAGAAATTGTTGAGCTTTAACCATGGCCGCTTTTAGGGTTAGGGATTTGCATATTTAGCCAGGTCGGAGTAAAAGCTACGTCACCACCGGTGAACATTGCTTCTCAGCCAACGACGGAGTTTTGTCGCGGCGTTTGGTGGGACCATTCCAACTGAATCAAATTGGGCCTGTTTTTAAATATTTGGACAGAACCAATTGGGCTTTGAGGCCCATATAGTATTTAATATTAATTGATAAAGCCCGAGGGATCTGAACTAAATTAACGATCACTGTCAGCTTTTATGTATTTATAGTTCATGTCATGTGCAAGATTTACCATATCGAGCGTGACTGACTGTGAGATCTCTGTTGGTTTTATTAATTAATTTATTTTTACTTTATACACATTCATAAAATATATGTTGCATTATTTATCCAATAATTAGATAATTTCGCATATATAAACTACAGCTTAAGGTCCAATATCATAGTGTGAATTAAGGAGCAAATTATAATATGTTTTGTTATTTAAAAAATATATTCTAACTAATAAGTACAATGATAACAAAAATAGCTTAATGTATTCTCAATTTATATCATATTAGGTCTCACTCACTATATGTAAATATGATATATTGTCCAATTTAATCATATAATCGCCTATATTATACTCAACCCAACTTACTATATAAGTATGAGTCTAACTCACACCTAAAATTAATTTTAATAAAAAATAATTGTCACATATTTATACATTGTCCAGTCCAAAAATCATAACGCGAAAAATTTAAACTTATATTTGTTTACTTATTGCAAAAGTGAAACTGAATTTTTTTTAATTATTGCGTTAAACCATATGGACAGTAGATCTATAAGTTTGGGGATAGTTTCAAAAATGACTCAATGTCTTGAATCAATTGCAAATGTAACCCACAATTTTATCTCTCCAAAATTTTTACCATTTTAGCATTCTATGTCTTAAGAATAACAATCATGCCATTATTTAGTATTTATTTTATTTTCTTTTAAAAACTAAAAAAACTTAAAAAGATATAAATATATAATTTGTATCACATATTTACGAAAATGTCATCTTCTTCAATTTTTCTAATCACTATTGTCAAGGAAGATGAAACTCTAAATGCTTCTCCATCTACCTAATTTCGGATTTAATAACCCCATATGAAGTTCATCACTTCACATTCTTCCATTTCCTCTCCAATTTCATCCATAAAACTCTCTAATTTTCATTTTCAAAATTCCAAAATTCTTAGATCTTGCTAATTTCGGGTTAATTGCAGCACAAGTGATTAGGTTTATTTGGTATTTGCTAAAATTGAAGTTTTGGGCAACAATAGAAGGTAAACACAAACCTAATTTTCATTTATCACGTTTTTCGTTTTT
>WJSH01000012.1:530-17226 GCA_009757365.2 Lepidium campestre | reverse complement strand
TCCTATAAAAGAGGACGTTTTCTTGTGTGCTGTGTTGGTGAATCAGCGACGATAACTACGATGAAGAGCAACACGACGGCTATGTGAACATATAATATTTGTTTATTTATTTACTGTAAATCTTAATAAATGAGAATCTATTTGTTGTGACAAAAAAAAAGAAAAAAAAAAGAGAATCTATTTGATAAATAATTGCAAATTAACATAACTACAATTTGGTTATTTACTCAAATCGTAATTTAAATATGAATTTATTTGTTGTTTGATCCATAAGTTATTCGTTTAGTGAAAGTTAAGCAAATATCTTGCAAACATGTGGGTACTTTTGTAATCAAGTGAAGTCAATATCTTGAACTTGAACCATGAAAGTTGTTTTGGAAACATTAAAAAAAAAAATATGGGAAAATTTGTCTAAAATGGCATAAAATACTTCTGTATTAAATTATAACCCGCGCATTTACAAAGGATAATATCATTTTATATAAATATATTATATTAATGTGAAATATATATATATATATATATATAATGTAATTCTATTATTAAAATTTTCAAGTTTAGTTTGTAGTGTATGTTAATCTAATATGCATATTAAATTCTAATTTGTAGTTGAATATCAAATATGTAAGTATTTATATAGAAACATAGAATAGATAACATTCTAAATTATACGGGTTGGGTGAAAAAATTATATTATATTTGATACTAATATATTTTGTAATTTTAAAACATATGGTAATTTGTATTGTAAGAATATCAAATGTTTTGAAAAAATAAAACTATATAAACGTAATTATCAAATATCAAATTATTTATAAATTATCAAAGGATTTGTGACTATGGAATGAACAATAATTATCAATGATTAATAATAATAAAAATGACATGTATTTTTTAAAATGACCCGCAAAATTACTCGTATTTTTATAAAATGACTTGTAATATCAAATGAATTGTATTTATTGAATACTAAATAATACATATTTTCATTATTAAATTTTAACGTGATTATATAAATATTTGATATACATATTATTATTATTTTAATTTTAATAATAATTTATTATTAAAACTTAATTTCTAACATATGTTCGCTTAAAACTTATTGCTGTTATAAAATGACAATATGTACTATATAAACATAAGAAAATGGGCTTTAAATATATAGTTTGTTTATAAAATAAATTTTTTTTTATGATTGTGTTCATTTAGAATTTTTTTTGGAAAAATTTCTAAAAATCTCCTTTCATCCATATCCCTTTTCAAAAATGCTATTTCATTCATACCCCTTTCAAAAATACTCCTCAACTTTAAAAAATTTTGATTTTACCCTTAGATTTTTCTTTTCCAAAAAAAAAATTTTCTTTTTTTTTATGAATTTTTTTCCAAACTCGAAATTTTCCCGCCAATTTTTAAAATCCCAAAAGAAATCTTATTAAGTAGTATATTTATTTAGATTTATAGGTTATTCTTATAAAACTTGATAAGTATACTTTTTATTAAGAGTTATAAGTTATTTTATTAAACCTTATAAATAAACTACTTTGAATTTTTTAAGTTACAATCATTTGTTTAGGTTTAAGTATCGAATGAGTCTAGTTAGAATACAATATTTGGCTTGATTTAGTAATTTTGATCATTCCTTAGTTATTTAGATTTATAATTTATCTTATTAAATCTAATAAATATACTATTTATTGAGATTTATAAGTTATCTTATTAAACCTTATAAATAAACTATCTTGAAATTTATGAGTAATAATCATTCTCTTGGGTTTAAGAATCAAACATGTCTATTTAGGGTATAATATTTAGTTTAATTTATTAATTTTGATAATTCTCTTGAGTGTAGGTATCTGATTAGGGTTTAGTCTTTTTCATTCAAGAGTTGTTATAATCATTCCCTTGGGTTTATGCATTCGATTAGGGTTTAGTCTTTTTCATTGAAGAGTTGTTATAATCATTCCTTTGAGTTTAAGCATCCAATTAGGGTTTAGTTTTCATTCAATTGTTGTTATAATCATTTTCTTGGTGTTAGACATCATTCAGTGGATTTGTTTAGAATATGTTTAAGATATAATATTTAGTTTGATTTACTAATTGTGATCATTCCCTCGGGTTTAGACATCCAATTCAGGTTTAATTTTTTTGTATTCAAGATTTTATATAATCATTTTTTTGGGTTTAAGCATCCAATTAGTCGATTTAAGGTATACTATTTAGCATTATTTACTCATTTTTATTATTTCTTTGGGTTTATGCATTTAATTAGGGTTTAATATTTTTCACTTAAAATAGTTTATTTTTAAGATTTAATAAGATACATTATGAATTGACTATTTATAAGGTTTAATAAGATAACTTATAAATGTTAAACCAATATTTTAAGATGAAGAAAAAAAAAAAAATTGGCAGGAAATTCTAAGGTAAAACAATTTTGGCTAGAAAAAAAAAAGGAGGGATTTTCTTTTTGTATATAAGAAAAAGTAGCTTTTTTGGGATTATTTCTAACAAATATTTTGTAGTTTCTTGTAGGTATTTTGCTACGATATTATATAATATTTGGCACATTTTTACCACGAAAATATCGTAGCTTTTGGTAGGTATTTTACCACGAGAAATCCGTAGTTTTTTGTAGATAAGTTGCTACAATATTGTTGTAACGTTTTGTCACATTTTTACCACGACAATATCGTAACTTTTTGTAGGTAAAATGTTACGGTATTATTGTATCATTTCGTCATATTTTAACCATAAAAATATCGTAGCTTTTTGTAAGTAATTTGCTACAATATTATTGTAATGTTGTGTCTCAATTTTACCACGAAAATATCGTAGCTTTTGGTAGGTATTTTACCACGACAAATCCGTAGCTTTTTTAAGGTAATGTGCTACGATATTGTTGTATTGTTTTGTCATATTTTAACCACGAAAGTATCGTAGCTATTGGTAGGTAATTTGCTACGGTATTATTGTAATGTTTTGTCATATTATTTACTACGAAAATATAGTAACTTTTGGTAGGTATTTTACCACGAGAAATCCGTAATTTTTTGTGGATATTTCTCACAAACAAGTCGTAGCTTTCTGTAGGTAAAATATTACGGTATTATTGTATCGTTTTGTCACATTTTAACCACGAAAATATCGTAGCTTTTTGTAGGTAATTTGCTATGAATATTTTTGTAACGTTTTGTTACATTTTAACGATGAAATATATCGTAGATTTTTGTAGGTAATTTACCACGAGAAATCCGTAATTTTTTGTGGATATTTCTCACAAACAAGTCATAGCTTTTTGTAGGTAAAATGCTACGGTATTATTGTATCGTTTTGTCACATTTTAACCACAAAAATATTGTAGCTATTTTAAGGTAATTTACCACAAAAAATCCGTAATTTATTGTGGATATTTCTCACAAATAAGTTGTAGCTTTTTGTAGGTAAAACGCTACGGTATTATTGTATCGTTTTGTGACATTTTAACCACGAAAATATCATAGCTTTTTGTAGGTAATTTACCACGAGAAATCCGTAATTTATTGTGGATATTTCTCACAAACAAGTTGTAGCTTTTTGTAGGTAAAATGCTACGGTATTATTGTATCGTTTGATCACATTTTAACCACGAAAATATCGTAGCCTTTTGTAGGTAATTTGCTACAAATATTTTTGTGACGTTTTGTTATATATTAACGACGAAAAATATCGTAACTTTTTGTAGGTATATTGCTACGTTGTAACGTTCTGTTACAAATATTTGTCACGAATACATTTGTGTGAAATTTGAAACAATTAAATACAGTATTTTTCGAAACAAAATTGTAGCAAATTTGCTACAATCTCCTACTAGAGGCTTATTTGCTACAAACACATAGTTACGAATTATTGTTTGTTGCTAATCGGTAACAAAAATATTTTTGTTACAAAATATGAGTCATAGCTAAAAAGAAAAACCATAGCAATAAAAAAAAATATAAAGTGGAATGACTCATAAGAACAGATGACA
Source organism: Lepidium campestre (assembly GCA_009757365.2). Classification (NCBI taxonomy): domain Eukaryota; kingdom Viridiplantae; phylum Streptophyta; class Magnoliopsida; order Brassicales; family Brassicaceae; genus Lepidium; species Lepidium campestre. The sequence continues at coordinate 13,217 of WJSH01000012.1, read as the reverse complement.
TGTAAAATAGCTCGTATTTTTGTTGGATGAGACACATAATATCAAATGATTTATATTTTTTTTTGTAAGAGAATAATTTATATTTTTATTAAATGATTATGGTATATAAAATATATAATGATAGTTTAATGATTTTAATTTTTCCTATATATTATCTTGTAAAAGCATCGTTAAGAGTAATAATAATACTTATCTCTTAACAATAATACTTATGAATTCTAAAAGTATGAATATATTATTATTAATATTATAATATCTAATATATCATAATATATCAAACTCTAGCAAATGTATTATATATTTATATGATGTCAAAACTATTTTATGTAGACTTATAATATCTTTCTTATTACAGTAAGTTCGATGATAAATAACTATGTCATGAATAATATCTAAATATTTGGTTCAATTTGGAAAAATTTCATTATATTTAATTAATATTATTCATAATAATATTTAGGGAATATACTTAGAAATTCCCTATTGTTCATGGAAATTGTGCAGAATACCCTTTTCATTTATTCTCGTGTGTAATGCCATAAAATAGGGCAATGATGTATTACTAAATTAACCATGACAAATAATGTGTGATTAGTTTTAAAGAATTAAAAGGAAAAATAATATTGCTTCGTTGAAACAAACAAACGAGAAAAAATATTGCATTTCATGGAGGAAAGGGAAAAGACTACAATGGAGGAAAAATGAAAATGCTTTTGTTATTCCACAAATTCTTTGCTTATTCTCTAAATCACCAACGAATATTGGAAAAATGTGTTTTATTATGAAGAAGGAAAAAGAATAAGTTATAAAAATATTGTTCATCGTCTTTACAGAATCACTCAACACTATTAGCCATAACGCCGATGGAAACCATGTTGCAAATTTATTGATTTCGATTTATTTGGCATAAAGATTTTTCAGCAACCCCATGAAGCAACGACTGAGATTCATTATTGGCCATAACACCGACATAAACTGCAACATGACTAGTAGGTACATTTGAAACGAAATCCTTGTTAGATTTTATATGAGCTTTTTTATGCCATTTTCTGAGCATTTGACGAATCGTTACAAATATTTGGGGAAAAGGTTCTTCAATAAGATTCAATATTTCATAGATGAAATATATAGGAGATTCGTCAACATCGGAAAAATAGTTTGAACATGGACGAAATTTCATCCACAGAATACTAGATTTTGTCCATCGCGACGAAATCTTTTCCCAAAATATATGAACTATAAATAAATTATGAACATCAATCACATTCTTTTTATGTGGAGAAGATGAACAGTGTATGCATAATACATTAGCCGAATATAAATTTTAAAAATAGAGAGATGAAAAAAGTAAAACAAAATGTTAAGGGAGGTGAAAGTTGATTTATGATTTAGAGATGAGATTTATAAATGAAAGAAATAGATGAGATTTATGATTTGGAATTATGGAGGTCATAAACATTATACAAAATAGGGGCATTTCTTCGAGAACATAGTTAAACGTAAACATAAATTATGTAAAATATTTATTATGATAGAAAAAAAGAGATTGTAGTAATGAAAAATACAGATAACAAAAAAAATATGATACACAAAAAATATTTAGGATTTTTTTTAGTTTAAAATATATTTTCAAATTTTTTTATTTAAAATAAGTTTTTCTTTGGATCATACCACAATGATTATTTTTTATATTTCTTAAGTGAGAATGCTGTTAAAACTGGTGTAAAATATAATATAAATTAAAAATTAACATAAAATATTGACAGTCCAAAGCTCATATTTATCTCGCATTTGTTCAGGGTCGAGCGTAACAATATATATGCTTAAACTGTATCTTATGAATCTTACTCAAATTCATCCTAAATTTCAGTATGATAAGCGTTATTGGTCTTACTTCAATGAATTTGTTGGTGCAATAGATGAGACACATGTGCATAACATATATGTGAGTATGAATATATTGGTGATAAATATATTCACAATTAGACATAACGTGATAGCACTAATAAAAATTAAAAATCTTCGTAACAATTAGGGAGAATTTCAAAAATGTCATTTTCAACATGCCCATTTTCAAAGGATACCTTTTGCTTTAGAAATTTGCAAATGGAAATTTGCAATAGGGGGCACATATATTTTAAAGAAAACATTATTAGATCAATGCCTTACACATATACAAATATAAATATTGCGATAATAAATACTTAAAATTGGACATACTTATACAAAATCAATTAAGAGAAATATCGTTGAATGCAACCAAATGCACCAAAAAGAGAATCTTATACCACAAACATATAATGTTAATTCCAAAGGCTGGAAATCCAAAGTTTAAGAATACATACCTATTGCCTTTTGCAATGTTTCCTACAAAGTAATTTCAAAAATCATGACTAAAGGTTAAAAAAAATGTTGAAGATAATAATTTTAGAAAATCAATTTGTATCTCTAACAAAGAAATTACTGATAACATGATCATCACATATGAGACTCTTTACTGTGTAAAGCAATTAAAAGCAACAAAAAAAGATGTCTTATGGTTGTGAAAACTTAAATGAACAACGAATAAAGCGTATGATCGCTTGAAGGGAGATTTTATGGAAAAAGTCTTAGCTAAGCTTCAAGCAAACATAGATAAGATGGACAATGAGATGCATCCCTGCAATATCATACTTATACTTAATCTATAGTTCATCAAAAGGACCAAAGAAAGTATTAGACAAGGAGACCCTCTGTCTCCATATTTATATATAATATCTAATGAAATGCTATCGGAATCATGCCAAAATGCTAAAGACGAGGAACATCTACCAAGAATTAAAGTATAAAAAACAATCCTAATATCAATCACCTATTATTTGTAGATGATATAGTTTTTTTGTTATTCCACTGTCAAGAATTTTGAAACACTCACCAAAGTTTAACACAAACATGTTATGTTATCAACAACGAAAAGAAATCACTTAATCACAATGAGAATGGCAACAAATGGAGAATTTCACGTTTTTTTAGGTTGTAGTTTTAGTTACAGTTTAATGCTTCTCATTTTTGTTTAATGTTTCTCATTTCTGTTTTTTTTTGCTTAATGCTTCACATTTCTATTTTTGTAGATGGATTCATCATCACATAATCTGAATGAGCATGACCCATCCATACCTAATCAACAACAAGAAGTTAATGATGATACTAAGATTGGAACTAGAAGCAAAAGGAAAAGTGATCCCGGTGCAAGTGCAGCCAGTTCGCCTGAAACAAGAACTAAGAAAACCAGATCAAGAGTCTGGGAACATTTCACAAGACTCAGAGACAATAATGACAAATGCAAGTGTCATTATTGCGGCAAAGTGTTAGCTTGTGCAACATTCTCGAGGACTTCCAGCTTGAAGAAACACTTTAAATCCTGCAAGAAACATAAAATTTGGGAGTTGTGGATCCAAACAACAAGCCATAACACCTAAAAGTAATATGAAATTGGCAAAGGTTTCATAACCAGTTTTTAGAGAAGCTACAAATGAGATGCTAGTTTTGGCAGAGCTACCATTGTCTTTTGTGGAATGCTTGGCTTATAGACACTTTTGCAGAAAAGTGAATTTGTACAAGCCGCATTCAAGAAGGACAACTACAAGGGATATCTACAAGATGTATGCTAGTAGAAAGGAATCAATGAGAAATGTTTTCAGGCAGAGCAAGCAAAGAGTTTCTCTAACTACTGATATATAGACAACTCCTAACACACGTTCAAGCTATATGGTCATCACATCTCATTTCATAGATACTAACTGGAAATTGAGGAAGTTGATTATCGGTTTCAAGAATGTGGAAAACCATAAAGGGACATCGATATCATCTGTTTTGCTCAAATGTTTGGAAGATTGGGGAATCGAGAAGGTCTTTACAATCACTGTGGACAATGCAACAGCCAACACTAATGCATTAACAAGATTCACAGAGAAATTTAAGGGACTAGGAGATTAAGCTTTGGTTATAGGAGGTGAGTTTCTACATATTAGATGTGCAGCTCATATTATTAACCTTGTTGTCCGAGATAGTTTACAGGAAGTAGACAAGAGTGTGGTGGCCATACGAAATTTTGTGTAGTATGTGAGGGCTAGTACTCCAAGATTACAATCATTTGAGAGTAAGGTTGAGGTTGGGAAACATATTAGTCGAGGCAGCCTCTCAGTAGATGATATACATGCATTTTGGCTTGATTTCATATCTATTATTGCACTGGTTAGGCACTTAGGATTCACTTATTCTCATATTTTGACTAATAACTTGCCTATTCTTCATTTTAGAGTCCTAGAAGTGATGTGTCGTATTCTTGCATGTTTTGAGTCATTTTAGGTGATTTGAAGCTGATTTGGACGCTTGGAATGTTGGAGGCGGATCTGAGAGAAAGTGCTGCGAAGAACAGAGTAAAAAGGAGGAGACCGATCAGTCCCATCTTTAGGACCGATCAGTCCTGATGCATTGAGCCTTTTTTCAGAAACGTTTTTATTCAGTTGGGCCGAATTGTTTAAAGCCCATCTCGTTTTAGGGATCAGAAACCCTAAGTATAAAAACCAGAGAGCATCTACACTGCTCTGGATCTATCTTTTTCTCATTTTTCATTTTGCACTTTACAGACATCTTCTTTTTCATCTTTTCTTCTTCTTTTTGTTGGGTGATTTTTCTTCTCCTTGGATCATCTTGTACACCACTTTGGAGAAGTTTTTCTAAACCCTATTATATTAATTCAGTTTTATTTGATTATGTCTTTCTCTATTGTTATTGTTTGTGTTGATTTTATTATGTGTGAGTAGTTCTCTAATCAAGTTTAGCAATTTTCTAGGGATTGATGAATGAATGAATGTAAGCTAGATATGGATTATCTTAAGGTTCTTCACCTCTTGTAATATTAATGCTTAAGTTGACCTGGCCATTTAGCTTTTGATCTCTAGGTTGTTAATGCACCAAAAGTGATTGTTTAATAACCTGAAAAACTATTTGGTGAGCAATTGTCCTTGGACTGCGGAAGTTGATCCAAGGCAAGTTTGTGAACTTATCAAACCTGATTTTAATGCTTGTCTAGAACTTTTAGGACTAACGAAAGTTAGGATTCTAGGTTGCTAGATAAAGTATTTGATGCCACGGAAATGAATTAGCTATACATTGTGTGCTTTGAGTTTAAGACGGTTTTTATTGTTTCCTGAATAATGCTTGACTTCATCATTCTAATTTCCTGAAGAATTTCCCTGAACTTGGTGTTTTTATTTATTGAATTTAATCTCATTTACTTGCTTCTTGTTACTTGATAAACTAACAAACCGAATTGTTTTAGCTTGATTGTTAGTCGAATAGATTGATAGTGTGACTCTTGGTCTCTGTGGATTCGACCCCTAGATTTACTATTTTGATTGTTGTGTACTTGCAGTAAGAATTGATAAGGTTTAAAATTTGTTGTATCAGTAGACTGCTAAACCCGATGGAATTCAACCTACTTAATGTTGACTAGAGCACATAAATTCAGGACAGGCGTTGAGAGAATGCATATAGAGGATAAGCTCTACGAAAATTACTTTCTTGAGGTGGACAAAGAAGGAAATCAGAGGATTGGACCACCAACAAGTAGAGATTGGGAAGCAATAGACAGATTGATACAGTTTTTAATCATCTTTTATCACTCAACATTGGTTGTGTCTGCATCAACTAAACTGAATTCCCATAAGCTATATGCTGAGATATGTACAATTGAAAATAATTTGATTAGACCTTGCAATAGAATGTTATGTTTGATCCTAGAAATAAGATGCAGTTTGCTCAGCTTTGCTTTGATCGGTTGTATGGTAAAGAAAGTGTTGTTGGCAAAGGGCTTTATGAATCAGTATTAGGTGTGCTTCAAAGAATGTTTGATGAATACAGTAATCATATTGCTATTAATGGAATATCAAGTTCTGGTGGATCATTGTCTCATTCTGTAGCTTCATCTCATAATTCTCAATCTCAAGAGAACATCGGTGAGGAAGGATTAGACATAGCTGCTGATGATTGTTGTGATTATGAGAGAATGGATTTTGTGTACAAAGAGATGGTAAATGAGAAAGGCCTTCAAGATTCAAGCAGTGAGTTAGATATTTATTTAAGAGAATCTGTGGAGAACCCAAAGCTTCTATCGGGATCAGATTATGATGTTCTTGGTTGGAGCTAGATTAACAGTCCAAAATTCTTTGTTATTAGCTGAAATGGCTAAATTGACGTACTTGTTATGCAAGTGTCTTCAATTGCATCTGAGAGTGCATTTAGCACAAGTGGTCGTATTCTTGTTTCAAGTAGGAGTTGCCTTACACATTACACACTTGAAGTTTTGATGTGCCCAAAACAATGGCTCAATGTGAGATTCATATGGATGAAAAATGGGTGATTACTATTTCAGAATTGCTAGCAGATATTGAACTTCAAGACAATCTGCAGAAAGGTACTTGATACATTAAACTTGTCTTCAAATTGAATTCTTTAATTTAGCATAACGACATAAATCTTGGATTGTGAGATGTGAAAATTCTGAAATATTTGCAGAGTTTAAAGACCTTGGACTGTGAGATATGACATGAATCTGCATAACGACATGTACTTTATTTATTATGAGTGAGTTTAACTTTCTGATTTGCTTATATTTGTTTTGTTTTTGATATGGCGAACGTTTATATTATTTTCTGTTTTTACCTAACTAAGGATTTATATTTGTTTTGTTTTTTTTTTGTTAGGAACTAGGAACAAAGAAATGTCTCAGTCTAAGATTAATCAAGACATGTCTGCTCTTTTATGCGCAATCGTTTTAGTTATTTGGATTATCTCAAACTTTTTTTTGTTTATTTGGATTGTAAACTTAATTATGATTGGTTGTTCATTGTTGTTTGAATTTTAAACTATCTTATCTTAGTTTTATAAATCTATGAAATCATATTTCAGTTAAAGTGTTTACATGTGAAATGTTATTTTGATATGTAGATTTTCGGGTCCATTTCGGGTATGTTAGTCATTTCGGATCCAATTTTGGATTTTTGGGTTCAATTTCAGATTTTTGGGTCCAAGTACCCGAAACTCAAAAATAACCTAAAACTTTTGGATAATTTTTGGTTCCTCTCATGTGTATTCGAACCCGATTAGACCCGAACCGAGCCGACCTGAAATATGCTTCAGTTCTAATATGGGTCCAAATAACTTAGACCCGAAAACCCAAACCCGTAAAGACCCGACCCAAACCTGAAACAAAATCCGAAATGCCCAGGACTGGCATCAAACATTACATGGAACACCTCCTATCGAAAATGGAGCACAAGAACTTAAATAGCCTTATACATTAATCGATTTCATGGATCTTATGGGCATTTGGAAACAACACAATGGAAAAGTCATAGGCAAAAAAGATCAGAACGCAGACATTGTAATTGCTTCTGCCATTGAGGAATTAGTGAATGAAGAAAAGCAAATGACATGATCCCAAAACAAGATAAAATACAATGTAGCGGACAACCACTTAATCGAGTGTAGACTAGACCAAACACATAATCAATCAAATACAACATTTGTCTTGCATGAACAAAACTTCCAGCTCTTTGTGGTGTGTCATGGATATCAAGACAATACGAGAAGAGTTATCCACCATGCTAGAGATGCCTTAACACCATGTAAATCTAGATTGGTAGCAGAATGATAGGGACTTCTGTGGACAATGCAAAGAACTAAAGATTTTCGATATATAGATGTTTAATTCTGGATTAAAAATGGAAAATTACAGATGTCATACAAAATCCACATCTTTGGCCATATCATTTGTTAAGCATTATGAGGCTTTGAAATCCTAATTCATTGCATGTGAAATGAGACAATCCTCACCAAGAGCAAACAAATTGGTTAGGAAAATCGCTGTCAAGAAACAAAGTGTAGTGAAGAATGTTTCTTGTGTTATTGATTCAGAGGCAAACGCCTAATATACATGTAGTGTCGTGAGTACATGATTAACATAATGTACATATATTAATTTGTGTAATCTAGGCCCATGAGGGCCCAATACCCCTACTCAAGGTGGAGCATAGAGATCAAACACACCTAACTTGGATAAAAAATCTTCAAATTCTCGTTTGCCTAATGCCTTGGTCATTATATCCGCTAGTTGAATCTTGGTTGAGATATGATAAGGTTTGATAGTGCCACGAACGATTTCATCATGAATAAAATGGCATTCCGACTCTATATGCTTCGTTCGTTTGTGGAAAATTGGATTCGCAGCAAGATGTAATGCTGAAAGACAGTCACAATGTAGAGTAACAAGTTCAGTACAGTTAATGCCAAGAATAGGTAAGAGTTCCCGTAGCCAAAGAATCTCGCTAACGGTGTCTGACATCGCCCTATATTCAGCCTCTGCAGAAGATCTAGAAACCTTGTCATGTTTTCTTGTTTTTCACGAAAGTGGAGAACCACCAATTTGAATAAACCAACCCGTTAACGATTTTCTTGTCAAAGGATAACCAGCCTAATCTGAATCACACCGGGCACTAAGTGTGAGTTTTGTATTAGTTTTGAGAATAATACCTTGGCATGGACTGTTTTTGATGTAACGTACCCCGCGCAAAGCAGCTTCCCAATGGTCGGATTTGGGCGATTGCATGAACTGTGATAAAATGTGTATCACATATAAAAGTTCTGGTCTTGTTGTGCCCAAATAAATAAGCCTTCCAACCAGTCTTCGATATGCAATAGGATCAATCAGTTCTTCACCAGTTTCAAGAGCTAATTTGTGGTTTTATTCCAATGGAAAAGTAACCGGCTTGACACCGAGCAGCCCCGTTTCAGAGATTATATCAAGGACATATTTTTCTTTGACACAAATACATTCCTTTGGAGCTTCTAGCAACCTCGATTCCCAAGAAATATCGTAGAAGTCCCAAGTCTTTCATGTGAAAACAAATGCTTAAGTACTCCTTGAACATGTTAATTACCTTCAAAGAACTGCCAGTGATAATTAAATCATCAACAAAGACAAGAACTAGTAAGTGGATATCATCTTTCTCATAAGCAAACAACGAGTAGTCTGGTGGGTGTTGAACAAATCCGTAATCACGTAGAGCTGCTCTGAGTTTTTCAAACCAACACCTAGGAGCTTGCTTTAAACCGTATAGATATTTGTGTAATCTACACACCTTGTTCTTGTCCTTTGTTTTAAAACCCGGTGGGAGTTTCATATACACCTATTCGTCAAGATCCCCATGTAGAAAAGCGTTGTGAACGTCCATTTGGTGGACTTCTCAATCACGATTCACTGCTTGTTGAAGAAAAGGTCTAACTGTTACCATTTTTGCAACATGTGCAAATGTTTCACCTTAGTCAAGTCATTCGGTTTGATGGTTTCCAAGCACCACAAGACGAGCTTTATATCGCTCAATATTTTCATCAGCTCTAAACTTAATCCGGAAGACCCACTTGCAACCAAGAGCTATTTTTCCAGAAGACAAATCCGTGACAGTCCATGTGCCAAGATCTTCGAGAAAAACAACTTCATGAAAGATAGCATCACACCAATGTTCATCAAGAATAGCTTGGTTATAATGTTGAGGTTCTACAGCTGTTGTTGTAGCCAGAATATAAGCTTGATATGTTGTTGAAAATTGTGAACTGGTGACATAATTATCCAACGGATACGGTGTGGCGAAGGCATGAGGTTTATGAAGTAAATTGGTGATGTAATCTGCTAGCTTCGTTGGTGGCTTTTTAACACGGCATCCACGTCTGATTTATGCAAGTTCAGTGGCTGATTCTTGGTGTGGTAATGCAGGTTCATCAGATGGAAGTGAAGATAAAGCAGCATCATCTTGTTGTATACTCTCTGTTTCAGCAACTATTTATGTTGCAGGTGGAGTAATTATTTCTGTTTCAGCAACAATTTCAGTTGCAGGTGGGATAATAGCCTGATCTGATTCCATCTGTGGTGGAGTTGTAGTGACGACAGATGGTGGCTGAACTGGAGCCGGAGCTGCTGGTTCAAGGACTTCATCGAAATCAATGTATGATGTTGAGGATGATGGCATTGGATCAGGTGTAGTAAAAATCAAGGACCAAGTTGTGTGGAAAGGAAATTCATGTTCATTGAAGATGACATCTCTGGAAATAGAGATTTGACCAGTTTGAAGATTAAAATACGCCAACCCTTCTTGTTAAAAGGAGAGCCAATGAATTTTGATTTGTGGCTGCGAGTTGCGAACTTATCACCACCATGTTTTTGATTATGAACATAGCATAAGCTACCAAAAACGCGGAGATGAGTGAGAGGTGGTGGTCGGTTGTAGATAAGCTCGAAAGGTGTTTTGCCATCTAAGAGAGTTGTTGGAGTTCAATTGATGAGATATCCTGTTGTCAAAGCACAGTAGGCCCAAAATTCGATTGGTAAATTCGCTTGAAACCGAAGAGCTCTCGCCACGTTGAGTATATGGCGATGTTTTCTTTCAACTCGACCGTTTTGCTGAGGTGTGCCAACACACGATGTCTCATGGATGATGCATTTGGTAACAAAATAATCAGTTAACGTAATGAATTCCGAGCCATTATCACTCCTTATAATCTTTACTTGAATGTTAAACTGTCTTTCCACAAGTGCAATAAAGTTTTGGAGATGCTTTGGTGCCTCTTGTTTATTTGGTAAGAGATAAATCCATACAGCCTGAGAGAAATCATCAAGGATTGTTAAGAACTATCGAGAGCCACAAAGAGTTGATGTGCGATAAGGGCCCCAAAGATCAACATGTACCAATTCAAAAATCGAAGTTGCTTTATTGGTACTCAATGGAAAAGAATCTCTTGTTTGTTTTGCACGAAGACGAACATCACATGAAGAAAAATCAAATTCACTACTATAATTATTCAAAAACTGAAACATTTTCAAAGCTTTAGATGATGGATGGCCTAAACGACGATGCCACACATCAAGCGGTTGTATTGAAGAGCTGCAACAACATCAACACTCCTAAAGAAGTACAACCCATTAGCCTCTTCATTTGCCCCAATCAAGGTCTTCGTGATGCGGTCCTGAATAACACAAAGAGTGTTAGTGAGTTGAAAGACACAACCACGATCTTTGATTAGCTGAGAAACGGAGATGAGATGAACTTGAAGACCAGCAACAAAGAAGACATTTTTCAACTGTAAATCAGATCCCAATGTTCTGTGCCAGATTTTGTGGTCGTGGTGATTCTACCATCAGGCAACTTGATCAACATAGGAGACATAAAACAAATTTTACTCAAAAAATTAAGATCTCATGTCATGTGGTTAGAAGCTCCAGTATCTATAATCCATATTCAATGAAAAACTTACCAAACAATCTTTCAGAGATTGGTGATTTCCGTTCTTCCAAAAGATGAATCAGAGTTTTCCATTGCGTGTCGTTTAAGCCACTAATACCCAGCTGATTTGCAGAGACATGATTAACCCGAGCTGTGTCAATCAGTGTGCCTTTTTTAGCAGCATTCGATGTTGAAACAATAGTGATAAAACCGTGAGATGACTGCTCAGATCAATATACAGCCTTGTTGCATTTTTCTCTTCCCACCATGGTGAATAACCAATTTGTCTAAAAACAATTCTCAGCAAGATGACCATGCTTGCCACACAATGTACACAATATTACACCTTTGTTGTAATCAGTTGCAGATTTTCCTCTGTTTTGAACTTGAACAGCGAAACTCATGCCTTCAGGTGAATCATTGTGTATTCGACTAGCAGCTTTAGATTCTTCATCAAGGGTAAGTTTGTTGTATGCTTCCTCTAGAGTGGGAAGGGGCTCACGAGAGAGGAGATATGATTTGACAAAGCCGTAAACTGTCTCATCAAGACCCATAAGGAACTGATGTAATTCGTCTTCCTCTCTCTCTTTTCGAACCTCTTCCATTGTTTTTGTTTGTTGATAATCAACAAGATTACACCATAGTTTGGTGAGATTTCCGTAGTAACTCTCAACAGATAAACCTTTTTGTCCATTCCTTACACTGAAACGTTTTTGAACATGAGTCCATAGTTCATAAGCGTCGTCAGTGAAAGTGATGGAAGAACAAATGTTTTCTTCTATTGTGACCTTGATCCAGGAGACAACAAGGGCATTATTAGCGACCCAATCTTCATAATCGAGAGAGTCTTCACTTGGTTGTGGTATAAATTCGTCAGCAAAGCCAAACTTCTTCCTTGCTTTCAGTGCCAAACATAAATTTGAAGCCCATTCATCGTAGTTAGAACCTCTAAGTAGTAGTTTTGAAATAAGAGTGCCAGAATTATCACCAGAAGTAAGATCATATAGTGAGATTGTCTGACGAGCTTGAGTCACCGTTGTGTGAGAACCAGATTCGGTACTCATGAAGCAGCGGAGAAGTGGAAAAAATCGAAACTAATAACCTGTTTAGAAGTAGGTTATAGCTCAGATACCATGCCAAAAAATAAAGTGTAGTGAAAATGTTTCTTGTGTTATTGATTTAGAGGCAAACGCCTAATATACATGTAGTGTCGTGAGTACGTGATTAACCTAATGTAAATATATTAACTTGTGTAATATAGGTCCATGAAGGCCCAATAATCGCCACCAGCATTAGCAGAGAGCTTCATCTCACCTTTTACCTTGCTGCAAGGGCCTCTGTTTGGCTCTATTTCTTGATCACGGAAAAA
>WJSH01000010.1:2148-18817 GCA_009757365.2 Lepidium campestre | reverse complement strand
TTGAAGAATTTTGCAACAATGATATTGCTTGTGTATCATTGAATGATTCTACCCAAAACACAAGCAATACATCTTCAATGTACGAGTCAACAATACATCGAACTCAAGTTAATCTAGAGTTTTGTGACAATCAAAACAATAATATGGCTCAAGGTTTTATCGATCCACATATCAGTATTGAGTCACAATCTATGTTTGGATCATCTACTATCACAACTCAGCAACAACTTCCGCTCAATGATGATTCTATTTATGATCAGGTAATGATATATTTTCAGCACATTAATCATATTTGATATTTTAAACATATGTATCAATTACATAGTTGTACAAAAGAGAAAACGAACTATTTTTTCACGAGAACTATCATACATAAGATACTAGCGTTTTAAATCTCAAACTATTTTGAAGATATATAAGTTTAGAATTTTTATTTCGAGGAGATTTATATCTTTAAGTTTATTATCGGAGACGTATAGCCTGACATCTTAGTTTCAAGTGCATATGGTACTATATTATAGTTCTCGTGGGAAATATATCGTTTTTCCTATGAAAAATAATAATTTTGTGATGATTGCTTTTTTTATAGGTCACATTAGAGAGCACAATTCCTGTCTCGACGGCAACAGAATCAATACCAACCTATGTTCCCTACAACACTTACAGTTCATACTCTCAATACAGTACTCTTCAAGTGGTTAAAGCTCAACTCGATTCATTACAGAACTCAAACACTAGCCGCACTCAAGAATCAGTTAACTTATCATCTTCAGTCACGATAAATGAGGTAGATCTAGTGGATAAGTATATTGATTGGGCTAAAGTTGAAGAATTTAATTTTGAGTTTGATCCAGTTCAAGTCCTTGAAGCTTTAGGTTTTGGAGTGAACCCTTAATTCTAGAAATGTAATATTGTTTCTACTCATACTCATGTGTTATTTTGTGTAGAAGATGTTTGTATAAGAGACTCTTAGACATATATTGATGATTTCAAAAATAAAAATTAATAAATTTAGGAAAAGAAACAAACCTTTTTCTATTAATATTTTAAAACCGAAACCACATTGCAAGATAATATACAGATAAAGCAACTGAAGAATGGGCGACGTTAGGGTTTTGGGAGCTACGGTGGATGATGCTATGATAACGGATGTGGGTGGTAATTCGAATCCTCCAGGTGATCCGCCGGGACCTAGTGTTTCATGGCTGCTCGCGTTGCCGGTTCTGGTGCTGGAGGTATTAAATCAACGTCAAATCTCTTCCAAACGGGGTATGTGAGGGAAATGATGAGTGTTGGCTTTCCGATGGAGAAGATGAAGAACCGGTGATAAGAATTGGAAAGGAGGTTCTAGAGGTTATGAATACTTTGTGTGAGAACTACATGATTGTCAAAGTGCTTAGTCAGCATGTGAACACTGCCGTGCTCAATAAGAAGTTAAGAGAACTATGGAAACTAGTGGGTGCAATGTCAATCATGGACTTCCCCGTGGCTTTTTATGATCAGATTTGGTGATGCGAATGAATATTTGTCGGCTTTGACTGGGGGACCTTGGAAGTTGTTTGGCAATTACTTGCTCATGAAGGCTTGGGATGTTGGTTTTGATCCTTTGTGTGATGACATAGTTACGACGCCAGTTTGGGTCCGGCTATCAAACATACTGTGTAATTTCTATCATGATGATATTCTTCTTGGGATTGCTGAGGGTCTTGGGAAGCCGATTAAAGTGGATCCAGTTACTCTCAACCATGAAAGGGCTCGCTTTGCAAGGATATGTATTGAGGTCAATTTTCGTAGGCCTCTGAAGGGAACTATCATGATTAACGACGAGAGATTTTTTGTGTTTTATGAGGGCCTCAATGAAATCTATTCGGGTTGTGGTATCTACAGACATCTTGTGAGTTCATGCCCTCGGGCTCCAAATACACAGACTGTAAACACTGATAAGAACCTTATTTCTAATGATTTGATCACATCAGTTCCTCGAAACACAGTTACGGAGCTTGAGCCAACTGAGATCACTACTAATTCGACTCCTAGTGAGGGCTTTACGTTGGTTAACGCCCATCACGGAAAAGCTCGTCTCAAATTAATCCACCAAAGGCTACGGGACAAGGTGGTCCAGAGGTCCCACGGCGAGCCTTGGCAAATATCTCTCCGGCAAGATCCAACTCGAATATCCCAGTATCAAATAGTTTTGGAAAGTTACGGGATTCTTTGGTTGGTCCGGATTCTTCGGAGGTGATTGGGGAAATTGACGCAAATAAGGAAAACATATCTATGTCGAATAATAACTTGCATGATTTTTAAGTTAAGATAATCAAGGAGAATTTTAATGGGCAATTTGTTTCATCAGTTGTGAGTGGACCGGTTATTGGGCCTCGTGACAAGAAGTCCAACGCTAGTAAACATATGTCTTCGCAGAAAGTGCGGCCCAAATCATCAGCTCCTAAGCCATCTCGTGGGCTTGTTTTTGGCCAAACTAAGAGTGAACTGGAGTTGTCAAAGTCAGGAAAACGCCTTCGAGTAGAACATGAGTTCATTGGACGTGAAGGTGGTCTTTACTCTAGTAATTCAGTGGAAGCCTCTGGCTCTATGACGCCTTCTTCCAATTGTTTGCCTGATTTTGGTGTGACTATTTATGTCCTTGCACCTAATCTAGCAGAGAATGGTGATGAGTGTACTGCTCTCTCTGATGTGGTAGCTCAGCCAATGTTGGTTTGATGGTCTGCCCCGATAGTCTATATTATATCTCTCTAATTTTTGATGATTAATTACATCTTATGGAACTGCCGGGGGGCTAACAAACCCAACTTCCGTCGCTCTATTCGTTATATATTGAAGAAAAATAAGGTTGATATGCTTGCTTTGTTCGAACCACATGCTTGTGGAGACAAAGCGAAGACTATATGTCAGGGATTGAGCTTTGATGACTATTTCCGAGTGGATTCTTCAAGACAAAGAGGTGGCATTTGGTTACTTTGGCAAACTGAAATTGGTACTGTGACGATCCTGAATTCTTCTAAACAATTTGTGCACGCTAAGGTTAAGTAGGGTCAGAATGTTAGTTATTTTATTGCTGTTTATGCGGCTCCATCGGTGGGGAGATGCAATGTTCTATGGCCAATGCTCGTGCAGATCATACAGAGTGTTACAGAACCTATCATAATAGGTGGGGATTTTAACACAATTGTTAGACTGGATGAACGATCATGTGAAAATGGCAAGCTCTCCCAAGATTCACTCTTATTTGGACGATGGATCAATGATTTATCACTTATTGATCTTGGCTTTCGGCATAGTCTTTTCACTTGGAAACGTGGACGTTCGGCACTACACTTCGTGGCAAAAAGATTAGACAGAGTTTTGATTTGTGCTCAAGGTCGTTTGTTGTGGCAGAATGCATCAGTTACACACCTCCCTTTCTTTTCCTCTGATCACACCCCTCTCCATGTACTATTATGTCCAGAGACTGTGTGTAATCCACGGAGGAGACCTTTCAGATTTGAAGCGGCGTGGTTAACACATCCCGAGTTCAAAGAAATGATCAATTTGTCGTGGAATCAGGAGTTATCTACTCCGGATGCTCTAGATCGCCTTACTCTTACACTTCGACAGTGGAATAAATTATTTTTTTTGGTAATATTCAACAAAAGAAGGATAGATTGGTATGAGAGATATCCGAAATTCAAGCTCTTACTGCTAGTAATCATACGGATGATCTTATTTCCAAGGAGGAGCTTATAGTTAAATAGCTGGATATTGTGCTTGAACAAGAATAAGTATTATTGTTTCAAAAATCACGAGAGAAGTGGATTGAGCTTGGTGATAGGAATACCAAGTTTTTTCATACATCTACTGTGGTTAGGCGGCGAAGGAACAAAATTGAAGCTTTGTGTGGTGATGATGGCAGTTGGATTACAGATCCAATACACCTTAAGAATCTTTCGGATCAGTTTTACAAGAATTTATATTCTCTTGATGTCTTGATTGGTGAGTCCGTCAGTACGCCTCTCCATACGGTCAATGGACTAACGGATGATGAGGTTTTGCTGCTAACCGTACCCTTCCTTGTCACAGAAATCGAATATGCTATTAAATTGATGGGACGTTATAAAGCGTCTGGGCCAGACGGTTATCAACCTATTTTTTTTATCATGAATGTTGGGTTGTGGTGGGTGCATCAGTGGTGCGCTTTGTACTGAATTTTTTCAAGAACAAAATTCTTCCACAAGGAACTAATGATATTCTCATTTCTCTCATTCCGAAGATTGCTAAACCAGAGATACTTAAGCAATTCATACCGATAAGTCTTTGTAACGTGCTTTTTAAGACAATAACAAAGACTTTGGTGATGCGACTTAAGCAAGTATACTGAGAATAGTGGGGCCTACACAAGCAAGTTTTATATCGAGGAGGTTGAGTGTAGACAACATCGTGATAGTCCAAGAGGTCGTGTATTCTATGCAAAGGAAGAAAGTGTGTAAATGATGGATGTTATTGAAGTTAAACTTGGAAAAAGCCTTGGATAGGCTGCGTTGGGACTTTCTGGAGGAGACATTACGAGTTTTCAACTTTTCGGTGAAATGGATCACATGGATTATGCAGTGCATCTACAAGCCCTCAATAAGCGTATTGTGGAATGGTGAGAAGACTGAGACTTTTATCCCCAAAAGAGGGTTGCGGCAAGGTGATCCCTTGTCACCTTATCTCTTTGTATTGTGCATTGAGCGTCTTTGCCACTTAATTGAGCTTTCGGTGGCGTCAAAAGATTGGAAACCATTTTTTATGTCTCGTGGCAGGCACGGTCTGCCCCATATCTGCTTTGCAGATGATATTTTATTATTTTCAGAGGCTTCTCTAGACCAAATCCAAGTTATTTCTAGAATTTTGGACCGGTTTTGCTCAGCTTCGGGTCAGCGTGTGAGCTTTGATAAATCAAAGGTTTTCTTCTTAGAAAATGTTAGTAATGATCTTGCTAATCAGATTTCGGTTAAGAGTGGTATTGGTTCGACTAAAGACTTAGGAAAATATCTAGGAGTTCTGGTCTTACATCGAACTATTAATAAAGACACTTTTACTTCGGTCTTGGAACAAGTTCAGTCTCGATTAGATAGGTGGAAAAGCCGCTTTCTTAGTTTGGCGGGTCGTATTATGCTTACGAAGGTGGTTCTCTCATTAATACCAGTTTACACCATGAGTTCTGTGTGCCTCCCACACTCTACACTTCAAAAATTGGACAAGATTTCGCGTATATCTCTGAGGGGAGGTTCCACTGAGCATCGCAGTCAACATTTGGTGTCGTGGAACATAGTATGTTTGCCAAAATGTGAAGGAGGATTGGGCCTCAAGCGAGCACATGAGGTGAATTTAACTATCATTGCAAAACTTGGATGGCGACTGATAAATGCAGACTCGAGCCTCTGTTTCTAGATTTTGAGAAAGAAATATAAAGTTTCAGAACCTCGTGATATGAATTGGATAGTACCTAAGCGGTCATGGTCTCTGGTTTGGCGTAGCATTATGCAAGGTTTGAAGATTGTGATTTTTCTGGGTCTGCGGTGGGTCATTGGTGATGGTACTATGGTGAGGTTTTGGTCTGACAGGTGCTTAACAGATTCATCATTTTTAGACTAGATTTCTCAAGACATCTCACCTGCTTCACTACAACAATTGGTTTTCGATCTCTGGATTCCTGGAACTGGTTGGAATTGGGATATTTTGACTCAGATTTTACCTGACCGCATTCAGTTATAACTTCGAGCTTTCGTGGTCGATGAGGTTACAGGTTCTCGGGACAGAATTGCGTGGTCTGGTTCGGGAAATGGTGCTTTTACAGTGGCTTCAGCATATAGTTTTTAAACTAAATCTTATCTTCCTTGGCAATGTATGAGTGTGTTCTCCGATCGTATTTGGTCTTTAAGGGTTCTGGAGCGTATCCGCGTGTTTCTATGGTTGTTATCTCATCAAGTAATCATGACAAAGTTGGAGAGGTATTGACGACATCTCGCTATCTCAAGTACCTGCCAAGTCTATCGTAAAGCAGAGGAATCTATACTACATGTGCTTCGTGATTGTCAGTTTATCCAAGGTATATGGATTTGTCTTTTACCTGCTAGGAATTGAACTTCTTTCTTCGCAAAGTTTCTGCTCGAATGGCACTTTGATAACTTAAGTGATAAAAGAGTGATCGATGGTGGCATGTGGTCTTCTCTCTTTGCTACAATGGTGTGGTGGGTGTGGAAGTGGCGGTGTGGCTATGTCTTCAGCGTAACAGGTACGTGCCAGGACAGAGTATGGTTTACTAAGGACTGGAATAATCAAGTCATCACTGCTAATAAATCCTCTTCTCGAGCTGGTTATGGTTTTCCTCGTGACGAGCTCTTGATTTCACGGTCATCGCTAGAGCTAGGTTTCTTTAAAATCAATACGGATGGAGCCTCACGAGGAAATCTCGGTTTAGCTACAACGGATGGCGTTCTTCGTGATCATCTGGGTAATTGGTGTGGAGGTTTTTCGCTCAATATTGGGATTTGTTCTGCTCCTCTTGCGGAACTTTGGGGAGTATAGGGAAGCTAACCGCTTAGCTGACGGTCTAGCTAACTATGCGTTTTCATTAACTTTAGGATTTCATTTATTTGTTTCGATTCCAGATGTGTTGCTGTCATTATTGGATGATGATAGTAGGAGTGTTGCTCACTCGAGAAGGATTTGTAGACTTTAATTTTTTCTGATTTATGAATAAGCCTTTGGGGAGGGCTTTTTCCCCTTTTTCCGATTAAAAAAAAAAATATTTTAAAACTGAATGCAATTTTGACATAAATGGTTTATATATAATAAAGGGTGAACTGGCAAAATAACAATAAATAATTGTAAAATTAAGAATGTGACAATGATAAATCAAAAATTGGGAATCAAACATTCATTTTCCAAAAGACTCATATCTTTGTAATACTCCCTCTGTCTCATAATAGATGTAGTTTAAGGTTTTTACACATAGATTAAGGAATCATTTAATTTTTTATTTTTCCAACTAAAAAGTATTTTTAGTCTATTTAATAATTATTCAACCAATTAGAATTCAATCTCCAGAATATAAATAGTTAAAATAGATTAAAATATAATTAATTTTACATTGGAAACTGAAAAAATTATATAATTTGATATAAAAAAATTTCCCTAAAACATGATTTAATATAAGACAGAGGGAGTAAACAATTTTGAAATAATAAAAGAAAAATCAAATTGAGGGACAATAAAAAAAAGATGAGTTAGAGAAAGACAGTCGTTTAAAGTTTTGTGGAAATAAATCTTGTTGAGTGACTAATTTGACAAGCCAAAGCTATGGAAATTCCTCACATCAATAACAATGGCATTTCTTAAGAACATTATAATCCATAAACCAATAACAATAGGTTCATTTAGTCAAACTCACACTTTTTTTTGTGAAATACTGCAACCATAAATTTTGCTAAAAATCATGTTTATCGTAAGCATACTAAGCATATCGAAAACGTTTAGTTGCAAAGTCTGTTTCAGTTACTTCATGTTTGGAATAATTTTCAAGTTGCTGATGTATGCACTAAGCCGTTATATCCTTCAGCATTTCAAAGATTAGTAAAATTGATCAAAAGAGACTTGAAATTTCACACTATCTGAATGATTTTAGCTCTTTTGTCGATTTTCTTTTTGTTGTCCTAAGCGTCCATTTACTATTCCAACTTGTTAAAGAGATATCAAGCCTGATATTCTGTTACTCGACAGAGACGGTCACATGAAATTATCAGATTTTGGATTGTGTAAGCCATTAGACTGTAGTATTCTCCAGGAAAAAGATTTTACAGTCGCACATAACCTTAGTAGGGCTTACAAAGTGATGGTCGTTTGGTGGCACCGAGACGCACCCGCTCTCAAATAGAACAACTTCAAAACTGGAAGAGAAATAGAAGAATGCTTGTGAGTTGATGTTATGAAAATCCATATTTTTGTTATGATATGTCCATTTTTATAAGATTGAACAAACGATCATTACTTTGTTTATCTTACGGAAGTTTTTCTCAATGTTGATATATAAGTTTTCTGTTTTAAAGTAGCTTAATATGAAAGGCCATCAATTGCAGGCTTATTCCACAGTTGGAACTCCTGACTATATTGATCCAGAAGTTTTGTTGAAGAAAGGATATGGAATGCAATGTGATTGGTAGATGCAACAAATCTGTTGGTTCTTGTTCTATTTTGTTTCTTCGATTCAAAATAAATTGTTGTTGATGAATTTTTTGGGTATTATTTATTGAATAGTGATGAGAGAATAGATTGAAAATATTGTATTTTGACTCTCATAAGAATAATGTTTAAGATTACATACATATTTATATTAAAGATATTTCCTAATCTAGATAGACACAAATATATGCAAATATTATTATCATAATTACATAATATTCATAATTATATTTAGGATCTTCTAGATCCTTCTACATTATTCGTTTAGGTGGTCTCTCGGTGCCATCATGGTATGAAATGCTCGTGGGGTTTCCACCATTTTATTCAGATGATCCAATGACAACTTGTAGTAATATAAACCAATCCTCCCTTTTTATGGGCCTTCTATCTAATTATCGGATTTTAAATCCGTTCTAGACTTCTAGTGATCTCAAATTCTGCATTTGATTTTGCTCTTGATCTTCTTATGGTGCCTCTTTAGTAATATTTGTAGGCAATAGTCTACCTTTTCACCTTTCATCTTTGAATATATTCTTATTCTTTCTATTGCAGGAGACAGAAAGGGATCACCTGACCTTATCTTGAGTGAGAGAGGCGTTCGTTAATCTTTTTTTTTATCCGGAATTTTTCCTTCTTTTTTCGTTCAATTGGTGGAAATCAAGACAAAAAACCGGGCACACGATGGCTGGATCATCCCCTAGTGAACCGGGATTAGGTAGGTGGAATAGTGCAACTAGGGCGGGAGGCTAGTAAGACCTATGAGAGGCATTTGGCGCGAGTTAGAGTGACGATCATGCTTTTGAGAGTGAATGTCCCGCATAAGTGGAAGTGGTTGGAACGGTTTCTGCAGATAGTAAATTGGAGAAATTATTTAAAATTCCCAGTTGAGGTTAAGATATCACCAGAAGCCAAGGATCTTTATTTGTAGACTATTATGCAATGTAGAACAAAGGCTTGGAGCAAAAGGAGCAAATGAAATTAAGGTGCTTTGTGCTTTTAAAGAACTTTAAGATTTGAAGTTTCCTTCTCTAGTAAACGCTTTTTATTGGTGATTCTTCTAGGATCACCATTGGTTGAGAGGTGTAGAATGGGAACAATTGTATCAAATTAAGGCTGCATTTATCCCCAAGTCAATGACGAGTTGGACACCCAAAATTTCGAAAAATTTGAAGAGGTAAACTAAGTGTTCCATTCAGAAAATTGGTTCAAATAGTCCAACAATGGCACCACAATGGGTATGTATGCAGCAGCTGATGTATATAATAATACATTTTCTCTCTAAATTCTTCTGTAACAGACTGACAAGCAAGTTCCGAAGTTGCCAAAATCAGGTCCATGGAGAGAGGTACAAAATCTTATGTATCATATCTCTCCATAGAATAAGAACTTATTGCTTGAAGTCATGCATACATACATTGTGTTATCGTACGAATTCTTAACAATGAGACTCTCTTCTTCTTTTTTCTCTCCCTGTCTCTCTCCAGATGCTCTCATCTAAAGACATTAACTTTATTCAATTGAGGTAGCATGATACATATGAGTCGTCTTGAGCATCACATTAGAGAGGAACTGAATAAAACAGCTCCCCGCACCATGGTGGTGTTGAATCCTCTCAAGGTGGTCATCATCAATTTGGAATAAGACAAGGTTGTGGAGCTTGATGCTAAAAGGTGGCCCAATACTCAAAATGACGACCCCTCAGCAATCTATAAGGTGGACTTGGTTTCACAAAATGTAATAATTAACTAAACAAAACGTCACATGTCTCTGTTTTGTTGAATTTTTTTCTTTCCTTTCTTGTTGATATAGGTTCCGTACTGTAGAGTTATATACATTGACTCATTGAGCAATCTGACTTCCGGAAGGAGGACTTGCTCCTGGTAAATCAGTCTTGCTTAGGTATGAAACCAGCACACTTACATTTCTCATCATTGTCACTTAGCATTGAATTTGATTCATCTATCTTTTATGCTGTTTGCAGATACGGTTTCCCAATCAAGTGCACCAATGTTGTCTTTGCTGATGGCAATGAAACTATTTGTGAGATTCATGTGGAGTATGATCCTCAGAAAAAGACAAAGCCTAAGGTCATTTCCTTAAGCCATCTCTATAAATAGTGCACTGTAATTGTGTGGCACTTATAAATTGTTTCCTTTGTCTACAGGGTGTTCTACACTGGGTCCCTAAATCTTCACAGGGAAAAGATATCTTAAAGGTTGAAGTCAGACAATTTGAGAAAATCTTTACTTCCGAGGTAACTGTTCTCTCGCTTTTGTTTTACTTACTTCCTAGTTAAACAAAGACATTTCCATAACTGAAATAATGTCTACAATCATAAACAGAACCCCAATAATGTCTACAATCATAAACAGAACCCCATCAGAACTCAATGATGATTGGCTCACCGTCATAAATGCGAACTCCAAAGTTGTAGTTTCTGATGCCTATGCTCTTTCATGTAAGGCTCACAACTATGATCAAATAAATTGATCTAAGCACTTTACAAGAGAATCAAACCAACCAATTGAAATTGAAATCTAAATTACTTGCAAAACAATAAGGTGAAGTAAAGAGATAACTCTTTTTCCTGAATCCAAAAGAGCTTCTCTTTTATAGAATCTATGAACCGAAACTCTACACTATACTCTCTAAAAAACATACTTAGTGGAGGAGAAAACAAAGAATTGTTGTTTTGTGTGTCTTTGATCAATAGACCAAGAAACTATATATAGAGTTAAAGGAGCCATCAATGGCAAATCTTTTGCAATTATTCCTCATAATTATGAGATCATTTCTCTTCCATGAAAAAGATTTTGATTTTACATAATAATTGCTTTGTTCACAAATGAACTCGTGGAGCATAATAACACGGCCTTATGGATTTGATAAAAATTTAAAACATTAAGCCTTAATTATTTTAAAGACAAATCTCAGACCTTAGTTTTCAAGGTGCTCTCTTTTGAATTCAATTTCTTATTCAACATGACTTTGAATTTTGTAAGTAATTAGACTACTATGTAGTGCTCATTACATAAAATTTAAAGACTCTAAAATCTGGTCATTCCGGTGTCTAACGTTATGTTAAAATACACCTAAAAATTGGTTAGAGCCATTATGTCAAAAGTTTAAGTTCCAACAATCCCCTACATGAATAGAAATACGACACATTATAGAAAAAAACGACATACTCTATTGACGCGAAAGAATATACATACTCGATAGACTGGACAAACTTGATAGACTCAATAAAAACGACTGTCGAGAGTATAGATGAAAAAACCACTATGTTTGAGATGGTAATATGTTTCAACCTTGAACCACTTAGTTTATATCTATCGGATTTACTTGGCCAGAAAGTAAAATTGATGTCTTGAATTTCCCAAATTTAGATGTAAACCGAGACAACATGTATAACGTAATGTTATTTTCTTGTAGAGGTGTAGGTTATCTGTTGTGTTCATTGTGGCCTTGAACTTGCCTTATAGTTTCATAAGTGAACTTAGAGAATTTTTCTTGGATAAAGTTTCCTAGAAACGGCCTCATTTCACATTCACTAGGTGATTTGTGTAATAGCTTTGTTTTAAGAAGTAACATTTGCGACTCCACGTATATGTCAAAGCTATTTTGATCATTAAAAACATCGCTTAACCTTGATATTTATTTTTAGGCATGACTATTGTCGTTAGGAATGGAAGTGTTGTGCTTTGATGACAATCTATATGACTTAGTTTTCCCATTGAACATATCTTCTGGGATCGCCAGTCGTATAAGTTGGGTATCCGTCATAAGTTGTCGTAGCAACATGCTTTAAACCCATTCCTTTAGATGATTTGAGCATTTGATCTCTAGTAAGGCCTTTTGTGAATGGATCTGCTAAAGTATTACCAAACTTAATGTAATCGATTTTTATCACACCACTCGAAACCAAATGTCTGATGGTTTTGTGTCATCAACGAATATAGCAAGATTTACCATTGTATAAAGAATTGTGTGATCGGGCAATGGCCGATTGACTATCACAATGTACTTTAAGAGCATGGACTGGTTTTTCCCACAGAGGAACATCTTCTAAGAGATTACGTAACCGTCATGCTTCTTCATCAGCTTTGTCTAGAGCAATGAACTCTGATTCCATGGTTGATCGAGCCAATAGAGTTTGTTTTGAAGATTTCCAGGATACGATAGCTCCGCCTAATGTAAAGACATATCCACTTGTGGATTTGGAGTTCTTAGAATCAGAAATCCAGTTGACGTCGCTATATCCTTCTAGCACAACCGGTTCTTTACCATTGTGCAAGCTATAACTTTTAGAATATTATAAGTAATTCAATACTCGAGTTATGCCTTTCTAGTGTTTATGACCTGGATTACTTGTATAACGACTCAGTACGTTGACTGCATGTACCAGATCTGGTAGAATACAATTGGTCAAGTACATAAGACTATCAATCACTCGTGCATACTCTATCTGTGAGACTGCTTCACCCGAATTTTTGTTAGGTGAAGATGAGGGTCCACGTGAGTTTTTTCGGTACCATTTGTGTAGTTTTTAAATCGTTGCAAAATTTTTTCTGCGTAATGAGTTTCAAAGTGTAACATTCAGAAGTACATATGAGTTTAATCCAGAGATTGACACTTCAAAGACCCATGTCTTTCATGTCAAACTGGCTACCAAGCATGTTCTTAGTTTGTTGGATTACGTCATTGTTTCTACCGAGAATGAGCATGTCATCCACATAGAGACACAACAAAACATATGCACCTTCTACCCCGAGACAGACTTTATATTTATTAATAGAGCCATCGGTTTTTAATTTGGTTTTAAAAATCCATTGAATACCGAGTGCTTTAAACTCGTGTAACAGGTCAGTGATTTCATATGTATAGTTTTGGAAGATAAAGTCAATCTCACCATTGACCGCTTCCTTCTATAAGGCCGAGTCGGGTGTGGACATAGCTTTGGAAAAAGTCTGAGGTTCATTCTCCAAAAGTAGTACCATTAGAAAGTCACTACCAAGAGTTTTTTTGTTTCTGGTGACGTTTACTTATGCGAAGTTCGATGACATGCTCGGTATCAGGTACGCTTGTACCAGATGTACTCGCCTGATTTTCATAGGGAGAGCTCAGTTCGTCACGTGGCCATTTCAACGATGGAATTGGCTTACACATGAAAATATATTCGAAACACGAAGCATTTTGAGACTCTATTATCATATTTTTGTGGATATCAAATATCTCTGAATTTTATACCAAAAATCGATAAGCACTACTTTTATGTGCATAACCTAGGAAAATACAATCCACGATTTTCGGACCTAATTGACCTTCTTAGGAGGTGGTACGGAAACTTTCTCGAGAAACCCACACACTTTGAGGTATTTGTACAAATGTACAATACCTTTTCAAAGCTCATAGGGCGTTTTACCCGTAGCTTTATGAGGCATTTTATTCAAAATATAGTTTGATGTGAGCAACATATTATGGGGTGTACTAGATTCTTGGAACATAGCGTTCATCATCTCTTTGAGAGTTTGGTTTTTGCATTCCGCAACGCCATTAGATTCTGGTGAATAAGGAGCAATGGTTTGATGGATAATATCATGTTCACAACAAAAAGCATTGTATGGACCATCATATTCACCTCCTTTATCAGTACGAACAACTTTTATAGTTCGTGTTAGTTGATTTTCAACTTCAAGTTCGTATTCTTTGAATTTTTTCAAGAACTTCTTATTTACTATGTAAAAGATATACATAGCAACACTTTGTGTAATCGTCTATGAATGTTACAAAATATTTTTTTCCACCTCAACTAGGTACTAATTTGAGGTCACACAAATCAGTGTGAATTAGCCCGAGAGGTTCAATATTTCTTTTTACTTGAGGTGATGGTGTTTTTGTGAGTTTAGTTTGAACGCATATTTCACATTTGTCTTTATTTATTGGACATTTAGAAATTAAATTTAAATTCATTAATCTTTCGATCGATTTTGAATTTATATGTCCTAAACGCATATGCCAATTATTGTAATACTCAACCACATAAGCAAATGAATACTTATTATTATCGGAAGCGGTTACAACTTTTTTGGAGCTCGAAGCACCGTCATTGCGGTGGACATTCATTACACTCATTTTGACTAATCCCCTAGAGACATAACCCTTCCCAATAACACCCCATTCTTCCTAAGGATCAATTGATCTCATGAAAATTGATGTCAAATCCATACTTGCTCATCAACAAACCCTTGATCAAGTTCTTCCTCATATCGAGTATGTGCTTCACGTTCGACTGAGTCACCTCCATGTCTGATGTCATCTTCAAGACTACCTTGCCAACTGCAGCTGTAGCCACCTACGACAGTCAAGGACATTAGAAGCTTCTTGGGGCATGCTGGGTTCTATAGGAGGTTCATTAAAGACTTCTCTAAGACTGCTAAGCAATTCACAGGACTCTTGTGCAAGGACATTGAGTTTGATTTCGATGCTGAGTGCTTGAAAGTCTTCCAACTAATCAAGGAGGCTCTCATCTCAGCACCCATAGTCCATGCACCTGATTGGGAGTTACCATTCGAGATTATGTGTGATGCTAGTGACTATGCTGTTGGGGTAGTGCTGGGGCAGAAGAAATACAAGAAGCTGAATGTTATCTACTATGCAAGTAGAACACTCGATGATGCTCAAATCAGGTATGCCATTACAGAAAAGGAACTTTTGGCTGTGATTTTTGCCTTTGAAAAGTTCAGGTCTTATCTGGTGGGTTCTAAGGTTGTTGTATATACCAACCATGCTGCATTGAAATTTCTGCTGAAAAGAAGGATGCAAAGCCTAGGCTTTTGAGATGGATTCTTTTGCTATAAGAGTTTGACATGGAGATCGTGGACAAGCCAGGGATTGAGAATGGGGTAGCAGATCACTTGTCGAGGATGTTGATAGAGGACTCTGTACCTATTAACGATTCTATGCTAGAAGAACAAATACTAGCTTCAATTTCAGTTGGTGCCGAGGACAGAAAGGAGTCACTCAAGCCATGGTTTTGCAGGGTGAGAATTTGCCTTGGTATGCTGATTTGGTGAACTATCTGGTTGTGGGTGATTTTTCGAAGAGTTTAGACTTCTATCAGGGGAAAAAGTTTTTTTCAGAGATGTCAACCAATACTTTTGGGACGAGTCTTACCTCTACAAGAAGGGTGCAGATGGTTTGTTCAGGAGGTGCATAGCTGAAGGTGAAGTTCAGGGAGTCTTGCAGAACTGCCATGGTTCTGCGTATGGGGGACACTTTGCCACATTCACGACGGTTCAGAAGGTGCTGCAGGTTGGCTTATGGTGGCCAACGATCTTCAAGGATACTCAGGAGTACATCAGCAAATGCGACTCGTGCCAAAGGATGGGCAGCATTAGTAGGAGAAATGAGATGCCTCAGAACCCTATCTTAGAGGTTGAGATTTTTGATTGTTGGGGCATTGACTTCATGGGTCCATTCAATCCTCCTTCACATGGGAACAACTACATACTTGTAGCAGTTGATTACGTTTCCAAGTGGGTTAAGGCAATCGCTTGCCCAACCACTAACGCAGAGGTGGTGCTGAAGCTCTTTAAAAACATCATTTTCCCCAGATATGGAGTGCCTACGGTCGTGATCAGTGATGGGGGTTCCCATTTCATCAACAAGCTCTTTGAGAACATGCTGAAAAAACATGAGGTGAAACACAAGGTAGCTACTCCTTATCATCCCCAAACAAGTGGACAAGTGGAGGTCTCTAACAAGCAAATCAAGACCATCTTGGCCAAGATTGTGGGAGTTTCTAAGAGAGATTGGGCTGTCAAGTTAGATGACACCTTATGGGCATATAGGACTACTTTCAAGACTCCAATTGGGAGAACTCCTTTTCAGCTCCTTTATGAAAAGTCTTGCCACTTGCCGGTTGAGATAGAGTACAAAGCCATCTGGGCCACCAAGTTGCTGAACTTTGACTTGAAGACAACCCAAGAAAAGAGACGTATGGGTTTGCATGAGCTAGAGGAGGCACAGTTGGAAGCTTATGAGAGCTCAAAAATCTACAAGGAGCAGACAAAGGCCTTCCACGACAAGAGGATCTCCCCAAAGAAGATGTCTGCAGGTGATCAAGTCCTTTTGTTCAACTCGAGACTTAAGCTTTTTCCAGGAAAACTCAAGTCCCGGTGGTCTGGCCTGTTTCAAGTTAAGGAAGTTCTGCCATATGGAGCAATCACTTTGGTAAATAAAGATGGCAAAGATTTTACAGTGAATGGACAAAGAGTGAAGCCATACTTGGCTAATGAGACCATTCCCGAGAGGATATCTATTCCTATTGATGATCCGTCCCACCTCTGATGGGAGCAAGAGTCAAGCTAAGTGACTATAAACAAGCTCACTTGGGAGGAAATTGATATATGTGTATTTTAGCTAGTCTTAGGAGTCATATTCTACT
>WJSH01000009.1:29262-39466 GCA_009757365.2 Lepidium campestre | reverse complement strand
TCATACCAAGATTCCTCATTAGGTTCCTTAGACTTGTGGCTCTATCCGTGACATTCTCGGGTAAGTCCTTCACACTATCCCAATTTTTGTCTTCATAGAAGCTCTTGCCTTCTAGGAACTTAACATCTCTTGATACTAATACCCTTCTTGTTTCGGGCACATAGCATTTATATCCTTTTTGAGTGTTTGAGTATCCTATGAACATGTATTTGGTGCTTTTAGTTTCAAGCTTGTTCCTTTGCTCACTAGGCATAAACACAAAACAAACACAACTAAAAACTCTTAGATGATTAATAAAAGACTTACTTTTATTTAAAACTTCAAAGGGAGATTGATTGTTTAAGACTTGAGTAGGGGTTCGGTTGATGAGATAACACGCGGTTAAGACACCATCCGACCAAAACCGTTTAGGCATGTTCTTGTGAAACATCATTGACCGTGCGACCTCCATGAGATGCCTATTCTTCCTCTCGGCTACACCATTTTGTTGTGGTGTATAGGGGCACGTGGTTTGATGAAGGATCCCATGGTTGGCTATGTGTTCTTTGAAGGCTCGACCTAAAAATTTTAATCTTGGTGTTGTAATGGTTAGTGACATAGTTTTGAAAACTTTTAAAAGCCTCTAGCACCCTATCTTTAGATTGTAAGAGAGTCACCCAAGTGTACTTAGAGCTTTCATCTATAAATGTGACAAAGTAATCATGATTATCCCTAGATTTGCAAGGAGATGACCATACATC
This sequence comes from Lepidium campestre, assembly GCA_009757365.2. Lineage (NCBI taxonomy): Eukaryota > Viridiplantae > Streptophyta > Magnoliopsida > Brassicales > Brassicaceae > Lepidium > Lepidium campestre. Next base: position 38,726 of record WJSH01000009.1, on the reverse strand, counting down.
CGAGTGAACTAATTCAAAAGGTTTATAACACATAGTTGATTTTGGAAACACGGTTCTATTATGCTTGCCTAGAATGCAAGCTTCACATGTTTGGTGATCAAAAATAACATTCGGTAAAAGAGTTTTTAAAGCATTTAAATGAGGATGACCAAGTCTAAAATGTCAAATAACATTGTTTGCTACGGCTATAACCGAGTTAAAAGCTTGCCAAAATAAAGAACTAGAATTGTTTTCTTCAAGAACATAAATGTCGCCTTTTGTGATTCCCTTGCCAATGACTTCTTTACTTTTAATATCCTGAAAAATCACATCATTAGGACCGAAGATAACATTGCAATTTAAATCACACGCAATGCGTTTAACAGATATAAGATTAGACGTAAAGCTAGGCATATAAAGGGCTTGAGAATCGTTATTAAACAACTTAAGCCCTAGTCGTTCTATAGGAATCTTACTCCCATTCGCAATAATGACATTACCTAGAGCCGGTTTCACATTACTAATCAAATCTAAGTTGCTAATCAAATCTAAGTTGCTAATCATATGATGAGAAGCACCCGAATCAATGATAGTCGGCTTACAAGGGTATTTGTCAAGTATTGAGCACTAAGAGAGTAAGAGGGATGAATACCATTGCCCTTAAGGGCTTTGATGAGAGCCTCAAGGTCGGACTTCCTCACGAACTCGTCCGTGTATGAAACAATCGCCAAAGACTCCTCTTCCTTGCCACGGCTTGACCCGCTTGTGCTTGGAAGACTCGCCGAGTCGTCATTGGTAAAGTGAGCTTTGGCGTTTTTTGAACTTGGCCGGTTTGAGATTTAGTTGCAAGATCCAACACTTATCCTTTGTGTGACCTCTCTTCTTTCAATGGTCACATGTCAAAGCTCTTCTTTCTTTATACGTCTTGGATGAGGGTTGGAAAGCAACCTTGTTTGCGGTTACTAGCTCCTTCTTGCCATCAAACAACTCATTTGAGCCTTGCTCCTTTTGTAGTTGAGTGCATACTTCTTCAAGATTTGGTAAGGTGTCAGACCGGAGCAAGTGCTTGATCACGTCCTTATAGCTACCGTTGAGAGTAAGAAGCAATCCAAAGACTTTATCTTGCTCTCTTCGTTTGTTTAAGACCTTAGGATCGACGGTGCTTGGTCGAAGCATTTCAGGCTCGGCCCAAAAAGATCTAAACCTTCCAAAATGCTTGGTGAATTCGGTATCTTCTTGGTTGAGATCGTGGATAGCCTTTTTGACTTCATATACTCGGCTAAGATCGGAGATGTTACCATAGAAGGTTTGTAGAGTGTCCCATAGCTCCTTGGCACTTTCACAATAGGAGTAGGCTTCTAGAATCGACGGCTCAAGGGATCCTTGGATGATTCCAAGAACCTTTTGGCCAAGTTGAAACCACTTTTCTTCATCGGTTGAAAGCTCGCCGTGACCTAAGTTAAACTCGGTAATGGCGTCTTTTTGAGATAGAACGTGATTCCATAAGCCTCGACCACAAAGAGCTATCTTCACGGTTCTTGCCCATAGGAGATAGTTGATGCTTCTCAAAATAACCGACAAAGGATCTTCTTTTGTTCTTTGTCTTCCATGGTTAAAATGAGATGGAGAGATGGCGCTTGAAACGAAAGCTTAATCGAGGCCGAAAGAGATTAGAATGAGAGAACAAGAGTTTTAGAGAGATTTTGCGGAAGCTTAATCGGTTCAAGAGCACACATGCTCTGATACCATGTTGATTTTAGGAAGAGATTTTAGGAGAATATCAAAGATTATGTTCTTGAGATCAAGAACGAGAGAGAGAATAGAAACATTCAATTTTATTTCTTGAAAGCTTAAGTTACATACAATGGGAAAGTGTTGCTTAAATAGGAAACATAAATCGCAAATCACAAGGAAGGAGGTTTGAAAAAGCTCGTCCGTACGGCGTCCGTATGGTGTCCGTACATCCGGTCATTGGCCGCGTCCATACAGCGGCCGTACACTAGCCGTTGGAGCTCGGGAGTCGCGCCGTCTGTTAGAGCTCGGGAGCCGCACCGTCCGTTGGTGCTTGGGAGCTGCGCACGTCCGTACGGTGGCCGTATGCTAGCCGTTGGCACTCGGCAGCCGCGAGCGTCCGATTGCGTCCGTCCGTGTCCAACTGCGTCCATCAGCCTGCGGCCATCCATCTACGGCTACTTGCATCTGTCCGTCTGCGGCCTTGTCATGCGGTACGTGCGGCCTCATCCTGTGGTACGTGCGGCCACGTCCTGCGGTACATTTGGCCTCGTCCTTTGGTACGTGCGGCCTCATCCTGCGATACATTCGGCCTCGTCCTGCGGTACGTGCAGCCTCGTATCCATTTGTGTTTGCGACCGTCCTTGTCCCTTCAATATTTATTACCTCTTTTTCTCTCATGTAGATGGTTCATGTCCCATCATCAATCCTTAATCCCCGTGGTAAATTACCATAATATGGATCTTCAGCTTCTGAATATGATGCATTATCTTCTTTAAGTTTCTTCTGTGATGAGATTGACTTCATTTTTCACGGTATGATCTTTAGAGACAAGGAAACAATGAAACGAGCATTGCAGAAGTATTCTATGAAGATGGGTTTTGAGTTTCGAATAGAAAAATCAGTCTCATCTCGATATGTTCTTTATTGTGTAGACAAAAATTGTTCATGGATATTGCGTGTTACCCCTGTTGTAGGATCAACTTCTTTTGTCGTTAGAACCTGTGTTAGCGAGCACATTGTGATTCATTTCTTTGAAATGTTAACAATCGTCAAGCTAGTGCAAGATTTCAAGGTATTATGGATAGTAATCACTATGAATTAGGGAAGCAGCCTTTGAAACCTAAACAGTTGATAGAAAAATTTAGGTTTGACCATGGGATTATTGTTCCTTATTAAGGTCTGAAGAGCATCGGAATATGCATCTTTAATTGCTAGGGGTTCACTGCTACTAGTTATGATTTTTTACCCAAATGGTTTCACATGATTAAGTTGAAGAATCATGGGTCTATAACTTCCTTGGAGATTGATGTTAATAACAAGTTTAAGTATGCTTTTCTGGCGTTTGGGGCATCAATTAGAGTCAAACATTCCGACTGATGAGACAAGTAATTTCTGTTGATGAGCCATCCAAATTAGAGGGACTTTACTCGGTGTTTCAGCCCAAGGTGGTAATATCCTATTTTGTTGTTAATAATTTTTATAAGATAGTTTATAAAACTGTATAAATTAAGTATAGTTAGTTTTGGCTTAGTTGGTTATGGTGCTTCTTGCTTGTGATCTCATTTGACTTTAAAAATGTTATAATGTAGTTTATAAAACTATATAATTCTCATGTATCTCATTTTAGAATGTGTTTGTTAGTTGATTCCTCTGATTTTGTTTTTAAATAATTATGTACAGGTACTCGTCCTCGGCCGGTCACCAAGGCGTTTGTCAATTCGGGTAACGGTGTCAGACCGATCGTGTCTTGGGTCCGGCCAGTCACATCTCAGCCGGTCGCATGGCGTACGTGTGTCCGCGAGCGATGTCCTACGGCCGAAAGTGGCCGATCGCGGGCCGCGGCTTGTCCTCTTCTTGATTTTTGTCCTTCTTTTGCTTCTTCTTCCTTCTTCAACTTCATCACTCCATCTTCTTCATTCCACCTCCACTCTTACCTTCTCCAAGGTTCTGTAGCTGATCTTCATCTCCATTGTTCTCCAATTCACCTAAAAGACTCTAAAAGAAAACAATACAAAACTTTCTAGTTCTAGGACTCTAAAATGTGAAATGGATGCAAAACTACACTAAAGTAAGCAAATAAAATACTTAGCTAACACAAAATGGCCTAGAAGATTCATGATAATGAAGCTATTTACAATATATATCAACTCCCCCAGACTTGTCATTTGCTTGTCCTCAAGCAAACAACTGACAATTCTAGAATTGAGATTTGAAAGTCGGGAACTCAACATGTCAAGACCTTAAGAAAGATTAGCGCTTATCAACCCAAAGGCGGATCCTCTTTCGATACAACAAACTGCTGCTCATACCTCTTGTTCCCAATCAGACCTCTAAGTAACCTTGCAATCTCTTTGACAACATTATCTCTATCTTCTTTAGTTGAGATTACATTGCAATAGTCCTTAGGATTTGTCTCTGGTTTTCCGGGCAGCTTACTCGAAGGCCTTTGGCTCGTGGAAGCAACTTGAGCCATTTGATTTTCCAGAGACTTTCCTTGTGAAGTGATGCCATTTATCCTTCCTTGGAGCTCATTGTATCCACGGTCCATCTTGGTATTCACTTCCACAAATTGCCTATTCATATCCACTTGTCCTTTGGCATGAATATCCATTAGTTGGGCAAGCATACTCTTCACTTCCGAGTCAGGAGATGGTTTCTTTTGCCGGAACTGTTGTCCTTGTTGATTGTTCCCTTGGTATGGAGGCTTTCTATAGCCTTGTTGGTTTCCATAACTCCTTTGTTGGAATTGTTGCCCTTGTTGTAACTTTGGGGGTACATTTGGTCTTGTGGATTCTCCACATTGTTGCTCCTATATGATAGATTGTTGTTTTTATAGTTTCGACTCTCATACCCTCCTTGGTAATTACCATTGTTTCCAACGAAGTTCACCTCTTCTTGGACAGCTTCTCCTTCTTCATACATCTCTTCTTGGTTATCATGTTGACTCATGTCACGCTCACCAACAAAGTTGACAGCTTTTTGTCCCACAAGGAAGATCTTGCTGAGCTTATCAATCTTGTCACTCAACTCCTTGATCTTTTGTGCACCTATGCCCGGTTCTTTCACACTTCAGTCATAGTCTCTTCCATAGCAAGCATCACTTTGAGCTAGAGTCTTTCTCTTTGGGTTACTGTTAGATTCGCAAAACATCAATTGCTAGCAGTGTCTTGTGCTCTTCTCAGGGTCTCATTCACTCCACGGTAGAAGATCCCCAAAAGACTCTCTTGACACACCATGGTGAGGGCAGATTCTAGTATATCCTTTCAATCTTTCCCAACTCTCATGTAGACTCTCTTGAGCTCCTTGCTTGAAACTAGCGATATCATTCCAGAGTTTGGCTGTGTTTTGCTTGGGGAAGAATTTGGTGATGAACTCTCTCTTGATATTCTCCCAAGTAGACACAAGGTCGGAAGGTATGTTCTTCTCCCATTGAGAAGCATTATTTCCCAAATAGAAGGGAAATAGTGTCATCTTGATTGAATCCTCTGGGACTCCATTGATTCTCACAGTCCTACAAAGCCCCTCGAATTGATCTAAGTGATCAAAAGCATCGTCCAATGGTAGACCATTGTACCTATGGTTCTGCACCATATTGATCAAACTAGACTTCACCTCAAAGTTATGAGTGTTGATTGGGGGAGTATTAATCCCAAGTCTAGCTTCTCTCAAGTCCGGCTCATCAAAAGCCCCTATAGGTCTCTCTTCCGGGTTTTGGCATGGAAGAGGTGCAGTAGGTGGAGCCGGATCATGAAGTCCTTCAACCCCATTACCATGATCGTATTGGCTCCTTCTCCATGAAGCACTTCTGGCGGATCAGTTCCAATATTCGCCATTCCTAGCCGAATCAAGTGATCATCTCTTTCCTTAGCTCTTCTTTCCCTTGCTACTCGCCTGCACTCTTTCTCAAGCTGATCCAAATCCAAATCACTATCAAGAACTGGTCTTTGGCGACTTCGAATTTGCATACACCTTAATCAAGAGCAGGGCAAACAAAAGAAAAGAAGTTAGTAACAAAGTAAAACAAACAAAGAGAATAAAAGATAAACAAAGACATAATAATAAATAGAAAAGAAGTTAGTAACAAAGTAACAATTCGTTTATTATCCTCGGCAACAGCGCCAATTTGATAATGTTTACATTTGCATCGACGCGCCCTAAGGAGGCCGAGATCCAACTGTCTACCTAAGCAAGCTGGCTATACAAACATGTCTAACACTCAAATAATACAATAAATGTAAACAACTATAACATTGAAGCACTTGAGGTTCGAATCTAGAGAGAATCTAGAATTAATGCGGTAAGATTGCAAGGAATCAACTTGAGCTACAGATAATAATTCCTTTGCTTTCACTTAATCTATTTCCAAAAACATCTCCTTCATTTGCAATGAGTCTAGTGTAAGACTATTGATCTAAGATAATGAAAATGAACTAATGATTCAAAAGGAAACTATTAAGCTCTTCCTAAGACATGAAACATCAATTTAGTTCATTAAGAAATTTTATCAAACACCTTGTGAGCAATGAAACTTCTAGGATCTAGATTCAAGAAATAGGAATTTCATCAAACACCTTATGAGCAATAAAACTCCTAGGATCTAGATTCAAGAGATTAAGTTAAATCAAGCTTTAGAACAACTTATATTGATGAATCTAACAACCTAAACATCAAAAGCCAATCATCAAAACCTAGATCTACCAAGCATTCAACTCATCAAAAAGCATAATGAAAAAGATAAAGAGAAGAGATTTAGAAGAAACTCTATATAGATGATTTGATCATGAAGAACAAGAGTCTCATTCCCAATCTCTCCTTAGATTCAAATCACCCTAAGGAGTTTGAGCTCCAACTCGCCCTAAGGAGGCTGGAATTGGTATGAAACATGTTGTTTCTACCCTTAAATAGGAGGATCTACTAGGTTTAAAACGAATTGGGTCGACCCAAGATAAATTAGGCCGGATCCAAGTGAAATAAAAGGAAACAACATGTGCTGGGATGTGGACTGGCCGATCTTGGGTCTGTACGGGTCGGTCTTGGCTTGGAACGTCAAAAAATGGTCTGATGACCGACCGGTCTCAGTTCTGGTCCGTCTGGTCTCGTCTCTGTTTCGGCCGGTCCTGAGTAAAATCGCCATATCTTCCAAACCACTTGTCCAAATGCCTTCTGACTAATGCCAAATGAAAGATTACTCTTTTGGCTATCTTGTATCCAAATATCATCCAATTCCATGCATGGGAAAACCTTCATTTGCTAACAATCTTGAGCATGAAGCCCTAACGAACCAATCATGAGTAAACTCGTTGTATCTCTGACCATTTCTCCAAATGCATTCAAACCACCTCTAAATGCGAGCTAACTCTCGTAGCTATCTTGTTTCCAAATTTCACTCAATTCCATTTGGTGAAAGGCTTTCAATCGATCATATCAACAGAACCGACTTTTCTTTTATGTTCGTTGCATTTGACTTTATTGTTTTACTCCACATTCATCTCCAAGTCTCCATTCCTCCAAATTGGCTCCAACCACCTAGAAAAGACTCAAAGAAAGGAAAAATATGTGATTCTCTATTTTATGACCCTAAAATGCAAAATATGGGAAAACATATACTAATGTGAATAAACATAAGTCCTAACTGATGTGAAATGTACTAGAATGTGCATGATAATGAAGCTAATTATACTGTATATCAGATGCAGATCTACAAGGCCTCATTCTAATTGCTGCAGATATTAACGAATATTTAACGTGTTGGCCTTTCTTGCAAGGATGCGTGGATGCAGGGAACCCGGGGGCCATGTTTGTGATTGAGTTACGTATTTTGGCATCAAGCGGTCTATCAGATCAAGGATTTGATAAACTTTGCAAAGCATTCAACGCTGGTATTCCAGAAGCACTTTTCGCATTGCCTTTGTTCATCTCCTTCTGTAGTTCTAACCTAGAACGTTTCAGTCTGTTTGACCATTTTTTAATGCATTGCCAAACATTGAGCACGCATACGACGTCGCAGACCGGGTTCGCAGGCATATCGAGCAGATTGGAGGCCCAGAAATGCAATATTGCACATCGAGGTTTCAAGGATTCAATTGCGGTGGGTTTCAATGTCTTGGGACCCTCACGGGTGATGTTATCCCATCTGCAAATCATGCTTTGGCTAGTATCTCATATGTTATAAATGTATGTTGATTTCTGTAAAACATGTCCCGACCACCCAATGAAGTTCATTTATGTTGCATAAATTAGTAAACTATATATATAAATCAAGTTACATAATTAACCAAATTACGTAATCAATTATGTTTATGTCACAATATCAAGTATGTGTATGCAGATGAAGATATGGTAACATAAATAAAGACATAAACACACGTCAAAGTTGTTTCCATATTTATTGTTTACATATTTACTGACTGAAACCCTTTTTTACTATTTACATAGTTACTGAACGAAACCCTAGAGTACAAATTGAAAGTTTTAGAATGATCGCTTGAGGCTTTGATAAGAACAATAGAGAGAAGAGACATTTCGAGAGAGAGAGAAGTTTTCTCATTAACTTTAAAATGATGCAAATACATGGTTTATATAAGGAGAGAAGATACAAAGAAGTTGCCCTAAAGCATAAGGTGCTTTTGATGACTCACTGTTGTGGATAAGAGAAGGCCCAAGAAAGCCCACAAGTGAAAGCAACTCGTGCGTCCGTACATGGAGCTCCCGCGTCCGTACAAGAAGCCGTTGTCGCCTTTCTTGGGCCTTCTCTTTTCCTTCTTTTTATTGTATAAAAACCATGGCCTTATTATGAGGGGTCTTTATGCTATTGGATCAGATATTAGCCTTTGATCAATACTCCCCTTCAAGCTAAGCTGCAAGGAACAAAGGCTTAGCTTGGAAGCTTATAGACGATCACCTCATTAAAAACATCACCAAGCCAAAAACCACGTGGGAGAAAAGACTTGGAAGGGAAAAAGAGTATGACCATCTATAAAGATGACCTTTGATCAAGGATGACTCGGGTCCATGGTTCCTTTTAGGTACTTGAGTATCCGCTTTATCATGGTCCAATGATACTTTGTAGGGCTTTGCATATGTTGGCTCACCTGGTTCACGGTATAACACAGATCAGGTCGAGTTATGGTAAGATAAATGAGCTTACCTACGAGTCTTCGGTATTGTTGAATGTCCTTGAACGGCTCATCATCTTTCTCCCCCTTTCGAGTGACCTTATAGCCATCTTCAAGAGGTGTCTTGGCGGGTTTGCAAGCTAATGTTCTTGTTTCAACAAGCAAATCACGTGTGTACTTCCGTTGAGAAAGAAACAAGCCTTCCGGAGAACGGCAATCTCAATCCCTAGGAAGTACCTTAGTTCCCCTAGATCCTTAATATCAAATATAGATTGAAGGTAAGATTTTGTGGTAATAATGCTTTCCTTATCATCACCAGAGAAGATAAGATCATCGACAAATCAAGACCACGACTGTACCGTTCGGTCCCTGAAGGGTAAAGAGAGTATGATCGGCTTCAGATTTCTTGAAGCCACGATCACGTAAGGTAAAACTCAGTTTGTGATACCAGGCTCGGTGAGATTGTTTGAGGCCATAAATAGCCTTGCGAAGACTAAGGAATGCGTTCTTGACCATTGTAAAATTCCGAGGTGCGATGGGGATGGGTACTATGGCGAAGAGGCAATACCGGGATGATCTATCTAGGTACATCGGAGGATCCATTGGTTGGACTGGTAAGTTCCTCCAAGTCTATGG